>CACRXK020011965.1:0-15674 GCA_902702795.2 Paramuricea clavata
TTGTTATTACCAAATATTTTCACTACCCAAATCTACCAAAAACTGACAAAAATATCAGCTCGCATTGCCCATCATGTCTTTGTCCGCAAGAATTATTGGAACAGTTTGTGATTGGTGGAATTACGATATCAGTCACATCTGTATCAAATTGGGCTGTTTATTTGATGCGCAAAAAATATCGAAATAATTAAATATTGATTTCGTTATTGGGTGACTTTAAGCCCGCTAGCTTTAACTAGAAAGCCGTTTGCTAAATGACATAGGAAAAGTAGAATTGTTTTTGTGTAGAATAATTAATTAAATTTCATTAATTACTATGAATAAACTATCGAACATGTATATCGTACATATTGTTGCGGTAATCTACGCAGACTCCTCACCAATCAAAGGCGTTCGCGGCACATGTTAAAAGTGTAAAATGTTGAGAGACTTTATGGCGCTCCATTTTATTAAGAAAATTAATTGAAAGTCGTTACAAGCACATCAAAATTACGTATTAATAGAAAAAGAGTGTTAAGTAATTAGGCATAAAAGTTCGTCAAATTAGAAAAACATCAGTAACTTGTCTTCATCAACCTCGTTTACAAGCGAGGAATTCCCATCGTCTATCCCTAAGAAAATATAGCGAAAGATGATAAGAGACATGTCGTCATAATAAGTTATTTCAACTGAATCGTGTAAACAGCACAACATGTAATAACATATAATAACTATCAGTTGAGATAACATAAGATATAATAACTAACAGTTGACAAATTATCTTAACTTGAAGATAATGCAACGGCAAATCCGAAACTGATATCTCGCTGTCTGCAAGGCCAAAACACCCTGCGTGTTGAGACCTTCATTTCTCATCGAATTTTCAAACATATTTAATTAACAATTTTGACCGACGGATCGGCCGCGATTTATGCCGCCTAAACTTTCCTGTTTACCTTTTTTTAATACTTTTTCAGTTATCCTGTTGATCAGTAGACAAAAAGACAAACAAACAATCACACAAACAAACGTAGTTGAATATTTGTTGGACTTACTCATTTCCATTGTCATGAAAACTTTGTGCCCCAGTGAGAAAAGAGCCACTGGGTACGACGTAGTTCAGATAACCATCGAAGTTATTCACATAGCCAGACCAAACACAATCACGTGCGCAATTACTCTGGGTGTTACAACATCTAAAGCTGAATCTTCTGTCTTCAGCTTCGTTGCTGTGAGTAGAGTGCACACCTAATTTATTGGAAATAATAAATTCTAATTATTTTACTGAGAACATATATTAAATTGAAGATATGTTGTGGGATTAGATCCAACTAAATTACTCTTCTACTTTTCCAGTTGTTACTGTTGTTGGTATATAGTGGTTAGTTTTACCGTTGTTAGTGTTGATTTTTCTATTGCTGTTAATGCTACTTTTGCTGCTAATGTTGCTCTTACTGTTGTGGTTATAATCGATGTTACTGTTTCTGTCGCTATTGCAAGATGTGGCGCTGTTTATGTCACTGTTGCTGTCACTGTGAATATGGAGCATTGTGTTAGATTTTTAGTTCGGTTATATTTATTTATTCATTTAAAATAACATTGGTTGCATGCCATTAAACGAATTAATGACATGCCAAATCTTAAGATTTGGCATAATCAATTGATTTTTGGCACTTATCAGCATATATTTAATATTCGTTATTGAAACAAAGCCTTTAGCAGCGTTCAAAATTAATTAAAGGTTTGTCGAGGATAGCCTTAACAAACTGATTGTAGCATATAACCTGTAATAACTCCATTTGGACATTGGTATACTACTTTTTGGTCGTAGGAATTCACAAATCCAGACCACTGACATGTGGTTGTGATTTTGGAGTCAGGTCGGCATAAGAAAGTCCACGAACGATCTTCATGAGGGTTGCTATGGACACTGCTCACATGATAGATAGATTGACCTATATGATTGATTAGAAAATAAGCATCAATTATTGATAACTCATCTTGTTACCTATGCTACAGTATATTTACTGCTTCATGGATCCTTCTGGGTCTTCTGGCAATAATAATTCTCCATATGACGGGTGATTCCTGTTCTCTTGTTCTCCCAGCTTCGGTCTTTGGTTATTTACAACTCAATAATTTAGCCCGATTTCGCAAAAGAGTTTGGTAGTGGGAAGTCTGAACTTAATTGGAGGTCAGAACACTGAAGTCAGAAGTGACACTCATAAACGATCGAAAGGAATCAACAAAGAGCTGCAGCAAGCAACTCAATTTGAAAGAGATATCGCCGCCCTGAATATTAAGAGAAATACTTTAAGACTCTTACGAAATCTGTAAGCCTTGTTTAAAATGATTTTTTGTTCTATTGAAACAAATTCGAATGATTGTTGAAATCTATATCATGAAAATCTGCATGTTACAGCGGATAATATCGAAAAATGTGGAAACTAATCTAACCTACTATTTCTCAGAATTATCTTGAAAGTGTAGTAAACTGATGTATTAAATGGTATTAGCTCTAATGCACATTATTTTGCCATTTTACTCTATCTAACGCCAGACGATTTTACTCGTGAAGGGGAGAGCACTGGCGCTCAATGTGTTTATAAACAAAAGAAAATTTTGGAAGTAGGTGAAAATCAGAAAGGCCAAATGCACCATAGCCAGCGAACGGGCTCTTTGATGTTTGCTGGCTAAATGCACCATTTACTTAAAGAATGATGATGACGAAAAATTCAACATAGTCTACAATGAAATTTAAATTTAAATCGGACCGAGCTAGTGTAAATATGCAATAGCAAAATGTTTGTTAACATACCATTAGGACAAGTTTTGGTCCACGTTGCATCAAAGTTTGTTCCAGCATTAATGCACATTACATTAGCAAAAAGAAACAATGCTGCTAACATGACTTGCATCATTGTCGTGTGCTACATAAACAAATTATTAAAATTCGATTAGTCATATTTCTTCCAGTATACAAAATTTAATGCAATCCTCATTCAATTCCTACCTGAAAACAGTAGAAATCGCTTCACCAAACTGGTACAAAAAGGCGGAGATAATTGATCTTCTTCTGTGCAGGCTGACGAGCTGTGGCAATAACTGAATGAAACAGAATTGTCCTGTCACTGCTGTGTGGCATATGCATGTATATATACACACTGATGACCACGCCTACATCACGAGAGATGTGGAACTTTTGTTTACCTTAATTTAAATCATCTTTCGCTTTTCCGGACTTCTACATATCCTCCCTCCTGTAGTACCACTTATACTTAAAATATTTTTAGTAATAATATATTTTCTTCCTTCCCGAGAGGTGGTGAGTTCCTAACTGAGAGGTGATGTCGGAGGGCCCCTCTTTAGATGATATTAATAGTCATGGTTCAGTTTGAGCCTCTGAGCCTTGATAACCTGCATTTCAGAAAAATTGTTCTTCAATCTATACTTTATAACAGTTCAGGAAACATACGTGAACATTTAAAAGTTATAGAAACTTGATTTAACTATCTGTAAAAGTTAAAGTTTTACCCTTCTAGAGTATTTTGTGAATAGGGTTTAATAGTAGATGGAAATTTTGAGTGTGAATTCTATATATTTATTAAATTAACAGACCTATATAATTATGGGCCGTCTGGCAAGAATCATAATGTATATTATGTTTAAAAATATCTTCCTTTTTTTTAACACATGATTCCTTTTCGAACATAATGTCAGTTCATCAATACTCATAGCTAATATCCTCAGTGCCAATATCGTGATGCAAACGGACAAAATTATCTTGAATAACTTCTTGAATCGTGATCTGAATTAGGAACGCTCTTGAATGCAGGAAGATCTCGGAACATAAATGAGTGCTTTCCTTGCATGTTCGTGTTCCGACGCACATCTCTCTTCAGTTCCCCTTATACTAGCTCATAATAACTATAATACATATATAACCCCGCTTATTCTGCGCTGTGTCAAATGTAAAGTTGTTATATATTGAATACTCTTCATTCCCCCGAATACCAACACAAACTTTTTTAAGTTCTTTGTATGTTTGCATGGCGAAAAATATAATAGTTTTGTTTGTGGAAAAACCACGTAAACTTATTACGGCAAAGCTTTCGATCCGTAAGCCCGAGCTTACGGATCGAAAGCTTTGCAGTAATAAATTTACGTGGTGTTTCCACAAACAAAACTATTACAAACTTCTTTATTTCGTATAATGTCATCTTCTGTCTAGTTACCAATTTCCCCTGGTATACACATTGCACAAACAATGCTGTTCACCTCTAGTATATACCACTATTACCTTTTGGGTCTCATTGAAGAACTATTTAGTTGCAGGGTGATTTCAAGGAAAGAGACCCAACCAAGAGCTGGTGAATTTGTATCGGGTTTCAGCCACTGCATGAGCGGCCTTGATAACCTGCATTTTCGAAACCATTAAATTTTTCTATACTTCATTTATAAACGTTCATGATATAAAAGTAAGTTAACTTTGTTTGTTACCATTGGAATGTATCAGGACTGAATTAAGTTTCCCTCCACATTTTTCTTCTATAGGCACATTGACATTTTAAGCTTTGTAATGTACCGAGCCAAACAATATAAGTCTGAGAATGACGCCGGGCTTCTAACGTCAAAGCAACATATTTTGCAGAACGATGTATTGTATATGCAGCGCTTGACAAAGGGTTTTTGGCCTTAATTTAATAAATATATTGATGTAATATATCATTTGATATTAATTCAAACAATCACATGCAGAATTACTAAATTTCACTCACACTGTTTTGTCGTGAAACTCAAGAGTTTGCATGACCCCAATTTCAGTTCTAATCAGTCACGATAAATACGAATTCTTTTTCATAAGATCTTTTTCTCAGAATGGTGTGATATTTCCGCAAGTGCAGTAGGCTTTTAGCGAAATAGCTGTCATGCACATGGAGAGGCAAAGGCAATAATTTTATTCTAAAGATGGAACTATTTGGTTGTTAACGTCATCTTCCGTCTAGTCACCATTTTCTGCAGGTACACATGGCGCAAACAATGTTGTTCAACTCTATAGTACTATCCACTTATTTCATGAAATATTTTATAGTAACAAATTACTCTGTATTACTATTTTATAGTACGTAAGAGTATTATATGGCGCGCTGGTCCGTGTTTACCTGGGGAGGCCATGCAAGCCAGCTTGGAATTTGTCGCCCACTTCCCTCCTTGCAATTTGCATATATACGGGCGAGCGCCATAGATGCGAGATGCGCATGGGAGTCTCGGGCGTGCACTTGGAAAATTATGAAGTCAATAATCACTGAAAAGCCATTTCGTGCGTTTAGACAAAATATTTAGATCAATAAACTGCAAATTAATTGAGATGTAAACGTATTGGTTGTTTGGATATATACCAAATGGGAAGTTGGTGAGCGACTGAATAACAAGTCTGTGTGCGAGAGATATTATTGATTATTAAAATTATGTTGACACAATTTTCTAGAATTCTATGAATAAGAACAAAATTTGATTCGTAAAACAATTTAATTTATAAAAGTACTTTTGATAGTCCGATTGACGTCTTTGGAAACACGTCATTAATGCGCTCTTTGTCCAGACACTGTAGAATATACCCTGCTAAACATCCATCAAAAGTAAGGCATCCAATCGTCCCTGCAACATAGTTAACTGAATTGGAGTTTTCACTCACTTAAGTGCTGAGAGTGAGCGCTCAGCAGTGGCAGAACTGATAGGGATCGCAACCGCAATCGCGTACACTTTACAAAGTCTGGAATATGCATCGATCATGTGGTAATCAGGATGCGACAGGATTGTACATCTGAATGAAGGTACATCTTTGTTCCATCATGATGATTCAGATCATGATGAAGAATCAGACAAAGATACTCCTACAACGATTGATGTAATATATCATTTCATATAAATTCAAACAATCACATGCAGAATTGCCAAATCTCACTCACACTGTTTTGTCGGGAAACTCAAGAGTTTGCATGAGCACAATTTCTGTTCCAATCAGTTACGATAAATAAGAATTATTTTTCTAAAGCTGAGAGGCTAAAAATTTAACATTTTCATTTAAGATTTTTTTCTCAGAATGGTGCGATTTCTCCGCAAGCGCAGTAACCTCTTAGCGAAATAGCGGTCATGCACATGCAAAGGCAAATTAATTAAGGCAATAATTTTATTCTAAAAAGAGGACTATTTGGTTGTTAACGTCATCTTCCGTCTAGTTATACCATTTTCTGCAGGTACACATGGCACAAACAATGAAGTTGTTCAACTCTATATATAGTACCATGCTGACTTATTTCATGAAATATTTTAATTGTAACATATTACTATGTATTATTATTTTATAGTAACGGTATTATAAAGCGTGCTGGTCCGTGTTTACCACGGGAGGCCCAAGCCAGCTTGGAATTTGGCGCCCACTTTCCTCCTTGTAATTTGAATAGGGGCGAGCGTCATAGATGCGAGATGCGCACGGGAGTGTGGGCCTTCCCCGTGTAAAATCTTGAAATCAATAATCACTGAAAAGCCATTTCGTGCGTTTTGTCGAAATATTTAGATCAATAAACTGCAAATTAATTGAGAAGTAAACGTATTGGTTGTTTGGATATATACCAAATGGGAAGTTGGTGAGCGACTGAATAACGAGACTGTGTGCGAGAGATATTATTGATTATTAAAATTAGAATAGGATTTATAATAATTGTCGATGGAAATTGTGAGTGTGAATTCTATACATTTGTTACATTAATAGACCTATATAATTATGGGGCGTCTGGCAAGAATCATAATTTATACTATGTTTAAAATTTCTTCCTTTTTCTTAACATATGATTCCGTTTCAGACAAACTGTCAATTCATCAGTACTCACGCATTAATCCACAGTGCCAATATCGTAATGCAAACGGACAACAATTAACTTCTTCAACCGTGAACGCTCTTGAATGCAGGAAGTTCTCGAAACATAAATGAGTGTTATCTTTGCATGTTCGTGTTCCAACGCCCATTTAATTTCTCTTCAGTTCCCCTTATACTAGCTTATAATAACTAATACATATTAATATATATAACCCCGCTTATACTGATCGGGTCAGTGTATATAATAGCACGTTTGTTTTCAGTGTCAAAAATCATGATTCTCCAAGCTTACCGTTTGCACTACTAGTTTACTAAATATTTTCAGAATGTACTCGTTCAAATTCGATACAAAATTGGGGATAGAGTGAAATCTATGCAGTTCTAAATTTATTTGTGCAGTGCTGAAACCGTAAATGCGCATGCAGTTACGAAACTATGGAAATATAACCGGAACATAATTATGTTTGTACAGAAAATGCAAGAAATGCGGACGTACGTTGAGCATAAAAAATATAAACATTTATGTGGGAGGTCCTCCAGACGCCCTATCTTCTTTACAAAACACTTACGACCTGGGGTAGTAAAACAGCGATGAAGTGGGGCGACCGAAACCCTGCGTAAAAATTATTAGAGCGGGTTAACTGAATATTCTGCGCTGTCTCAAATGTAAAATTGTTATATATTGAATATTCATGATGATTCCCCAGAATACCAAACAGGAACTTTTCGTTTCGTTTTACGTCATCGTCTGTCTAGTTACCAATTTCCCCTGGTATACGCGTTGCACGAACAATGTTGTTCAACTCTAGTATACCACTTATTTAAAATATTTTTAGTAACACAATGTTTGAACAGCTAAATTTACCATACGCAACTATTACCTTCTGGGTCTCATGGAAGAATTATTTAGTTGCAGGTTGACTTCAAGGAAAAGGGACCCAACCAAGAGGTGGTAAATTTGTATCGGGTTTGAGTCTCTGCATGAGCCTTGATAACCTGCATTTTCGAAACCATTAAATTTTCCTTTACTTTATATTTATAAACGTTCATAATATAAAAGTAAGTTTGTTTATTACCATTGGAATGTAAGGACTGAACTGAGTCACCCTTCGCATTTTTCTTCTATAGGCACATTTAAAACATTACAGTCTATCGAGCCAAACAATATCTTTCTTTCTTTGGGAAAAACGGAGCTGGGCGGGGCATGGCACGACTTTCGGCAGAGTGTTGACTTTTACTCTTTTCACATGATGACTGCATGATTGGGTTCGACTCGCATTAAGAAAGTTCTCACTGAGATTTGAACCTGTGGCCTTAAAGGTGAAAGGCAAGTGCGCTAACCACTCCCCCCCCCCTTACATAATATTGTACTAGAAATACATGCATGCAGTAACCCCTCACCAATATTTTCCAAACATTAAATCAACATGAAGTATTCAGAAATGACCAACACTGAACGTAGTCTCGCGCTCAACGGCTCAAGTGTTGCCATGAAAACACGATATTCTTAAATTTTTAATCTTTTCATGTTTTTTTTGTACAAAACTGCAAAATAGTTGAAAGATTTGTACTCTTAACTATACAACAATCAATTTCCGAAAGATATACTTTAGCTTTATTATTTTGCATTTTGTGAGCCTTGATATAATGTAAAATTTAACTTGAAACGCTTCGTAAAATGTTTTGAAATGTTCATTCAACTAAACTACATTTTGCCGATAAACTGTTTTTACATTTTAAGTTTAATACAAATAAAACAAATTGTTAGGTAATTTCAGTTCAGTCTTCAAATCAATTTGTTCGCCTTTATATTTTGAGATTTTTTCTCAAAACAAACGGTAATTTATGAAACTTAGGGCTTCGTTGAAAAGGAAAACAGTTCCTGTTAATTTTTAGGTAAAAAGTTAAAGCAACAAAATTCGTAAACACTAAATATTCAAAGCAAACTTGCCGTATATTTCGCGATTTCCCATAGTAAATCAATTCTTCTCATTTCTTCAAACAATATTGCTTCACACTTGTTGTATAGAAATGATTTTCCAAATATATATATATATGTCCTTTAAAATTGAAATCCTGCTTGTCCCACTCCTGCAAGCAATCAGCCATATGTTTGAGATCATAGAGGATGAACACCCACTTAAGATCGTTGGTCACGCCCCGCGATCATTGATGAACTTTAGACTTCGCTAATGCTTTCGTTTCCCCGGGTGTAAATAGCCGAGGGAATTAGTACCCTCGCCCCGGGCTTACGCCCGGGACGGCGCTCCGCGCCGTTGGCTCGGGGACAATACAGAAGTTGAAAATTGTTTATTTATCCAGTAATAATGTCAGACAAAAACCTCTTAGTAACAATCCCCATCAAGGGTTGCCGGCATTAACGAAATAGTGTAATCTACAGTACAATTACTGTTTGGTATTTATAAATAAGAATGTTGATCACTTATCCTTTACAAAGCACCTTTTACAGTGAAAAGAATGGTCGGTATTATAAAAACTTCCTATAGGTTGTTTGACTCGCAAGGGTATTCAAGCCACGTTTAACTGGCAGTTTTGGTTGAACTACAAAGGACGCATTTCGTGAACCAAACAACATTCGTACAATATTTCGTTGGAATTGGTCCGAAGTAACGTTGGTCTCCAATATTCCCCTTTTAGGCAAAGTAGCAACAGCTAAGGATTACATGACCCAGGTTGAATCATCACTTGAATTTCATAAGATATATTCTAAAGACGTCTTTATATTAAATTAATAAACAAATTAAATTTGTGTAAGGCTTCGGGCTGTGAAAAATATCAAATAGATTATTAAACTGAATACCTGGTCCTTATATTTATGAAGCTTTAACAGATTTGTTTAATTAATCTTTCTCTTACAACAAATAAATTTCCGACAAGATGGAAAATTGCAAAAGTTTTTCCATAACATAAAACAGAGGAAACGAATAATGCAAATAATTATAGGCCAATTGCGGTGTTATCTTCAATTGCACGTCTCTTTGAGCGCATTGCATGTGTATAATCAAATGTATGCTTATTTATCTAAACATAGATTAATCAATACCGGTCAATCTGGATTCCGTTCACTTCACTCTGCCATGAGGGGCCTGGACCGGTTTTGCGGGATGGCGGGATGCGTCTAAAATTGAAGTGGGATTCGGGATTTTAAGAGAAATATTGCCGGGAAGCGGGATTTTATCCCATCGCGGGAAGCGGGATTAATAAAAATACCATGGCGATATGCGGGAAGTAACCCACGATTAGCGGGATAAAACAACGAAACTTGTAGCCGTACGTTAGCTAATCTGTTGTCGTTTGTTTGTGTGCTTGAAATGTACTGTTTTCCAGGATAATATCGAACATTTGTCCCCCATCAATCCCCCATTTATATGTATATATGATTGCTGTTTTCATAAGAGTCGCGATTTTGAGTCATTATTATTTTAAACTTTGTTGATTGTATTCTAGTGTATTCAAATTGTGTTTTATGTCGTTACCATGTTCTTTAAATCATCATAAGTTGAACAGTGTTAGAAACAAAGTCGGGAGCGGGGAATTGGGGTGAGGCATGGCGGGATAACGGGATTTGAAGTGAAAATCGGTCGGGATGGCGGGATTTCGGAACCCGGTACAGGCCCCTCTGCCATGACAGCCTTATTGGATATGACAAATCAATGGTGTTTTAATATTGATAAATGGCTGTTAAACGGTGTGATTTTTTACCTCGGGTCGGTACGACACCGAGGTCATAAATTTGGCTCCTATTTTATTCGCTGCCGAAGGCAGCCTCCTATTCTTGACGATGTATTATAGCGCATTTGAATTTCCCGCCAACAGTTTTATATACTGAAGCGTATCTCGATTTTGTGTCGGCAGTTGTGACGTCAAATTATGACGTTGCAGAAAGGAATTTGAGCTTTTCAGCGTCGGCTTCGGCTGAAATAAAGAACAATCTTGATGGTTTAAAGACGGCACGTCGAGAAACTTTGTTTTATCTTTTAGACTGTCGCGTGATTACCGTGAAGTTTATTCTTTCATACAATTTGTTGTTAATTACCACTAACTTTTTAAAAACATTTTGAATCCGGAACTGCCGACGTGAATGCCGAAGGGTGCCGAAGTAATTGCCGAAGGAATTTAAGGTGATTTCATTGCGTGCCTCGGCAAAACAAATTGCCGAGGCAAACTCGAAAATTATCAAAAGACTTCGGCAATTATTTGCCGAGGCAAAAATAGTTGAATTTCGAGCGTTGTGTTGATGGAAATTATCGGGTGGACATTTATTTACCACTGAATATTTCGCCGAAGACGAGGTGATTATCGGTGAATAAAAACCGAGACGAAGTCGAGGTTTTTATTCACGATAATAACAGAGCCTGAGGTGAATAATTGTTTTAATATAATTTCATAGGTGATTATTTGGAAAAAAATAAGAAAATACACAATTTCTTCGTCATTTAATTGACAAAAAGGCTTCGGCCGCCATTTTGAAAATCGCTTAGGTGATTATCGCGTAATAATCACCTCAACGGCAACCAATCAGCGTGGAGAATTTTCAATAATCACCTATGTAATTATACTAAATAGTTTTGCAGTTCTAACTGAGTACAATCTTAGTCATTACAAATGAATGGTGTCATCATGAGCTGACGTATTACACCCATTTTCAAAATTACGCGACATCCATGAAAAATACTCTTACTTCAAATGTCAGTTTTATGTCACAAAAACAGCTAAAAATAGCAAACGTAAACAAACTGTCAAAAGACATTTTAAACCGTACGTATTTAATACCAATACTGAACAAAAATGAGTTAGATAACTAATATATACAAACTAAAGCACAATACAAACCATCACAACAGAAATATCTGCCGTGAATAACTTTTAAAGTTTGAAAAATAACAATTTATCCTGGAATTTAGCTGTCAGTATAAAACACTCGCGGTAGACTATAAAGCCCAGGTCACACTACACAACGATAACGATACGATAACTTGTATACGCGCGCTGATTGGCCAACAATTTATCGTTATCGTCCGACTGAAAAAAAAAAATCGCTCAGGTGAGCGATTTTAAAATCGTTATCATCTAACGATAATTTTATCATTTTCGTTGTTGTGTGGATACTAACACAATTTTTTTGACAATTATCGCGTGTTTACAATTTATCGTATCGTTATCGTTGTGTAGTGTGACCGGGCTTCAACGGTGATGTTATGATTTTGTTTGTGCTTAAATTTTGCAATAATTCTCACTAAAATATCTTGAAAATCATTGTAAGCCTGTTTATATAAAGCATACAAAGCATATACATCGACAAGGAACGCAAAACTCAAAGTTTAAACTTCGTGACCGAATGACATAAAACTGACATGTCAACTCTAGCAATTTCGTCCTTGGTCGCGTAATTTTGAAAACGGGTGTAAACAAAAATGTCAACAAATAGATTTTGTCTCCACATCAGATTGTTCAGTTGTTATGCAATAGGTGAAGCCTTGAAGGTGCCATTAAAATGATAAATGGGACAAAAAGTGTCTTAGTATTTCTAAATATAAAATCGTTATTAAATTCTACATGTCCATTGATTCATTCAAGTATTATTATTGTTTATACATATGGTATTGTATGTACAGTATTCAGTGGCAAGCTAGCCATGGCAAATGGTCATGCTATGCTACTAAACCTGCAATGCTAATCTTTCAAAACTTGCACAGCATGACCTGTTGCTAAGGCTAGCTTCACCACTGACAGTATTACAATTATACATACAAAAGCAAGAAGTTATAATTAAACATTGAATGTACGTATTCATTAAATTCATATAAAATCGCGCATGCCAAGAAAGTAGAATTAGGATATTTAGCTGACATTTGACTTTGTGCAAGGTGTTTGGTATTCAAATTGCACTTTTAATTTCCTACCTCCTGAACAGGCATATTGGGGCCTGTTTACATGAAGGAAGGTGGGTAGATTTTGATGTATTGAAATAAGTCAAATAGTCAATAGGCTAAACGAAAGTTCAAATGCTGGTTAACAGATCTCAAATGTTGTGGAGAAGATTTAATTGTTGTTCAAGACGATTATTATTGCTGCTTGAACAACCTTTCATTTGCAGGTAACTATAATCTATCTCTAAAAACTCACGTTGTGCACCATGACTTATTTCAATACATCGAAACCATTCTGCCTGATATCTCGTCCTGGCAAAAAGGGATCATAAACAGAAAACTGCGCATGCTGCCTTTGATCGCTTGGGGGTAGGCAGTACTTTCCTTGCGATAGTAACTTCTAGTTTTTTAAAAAAAATTTCCATTTTGTGTCGAGCCGCGCGCGTAAGTCAAAGATCGAAGAGCCTGCGGAGGAGACGACAACTTCCGGTAAATAAGTGTACTTCCGGGAAATTTCAAGCATCCGCCAAAGCGAAACGGAACCCGAAGCTGTCCTTGCACAAAATCCGTCAAAATTGTTGATTTAAAACCAGAAGATGTGATAATTTTGACAAACTTGTTTAGCTGGATAACTATTCTCGAGTATATGTTGATATAATGTACAATACTTCGTATGCATAGCATGGGAATACCGCGGCCAACTTTCACTCATTTGATACTGATAAGTGTGATGATGACGTCAATGTCACACACCGTATATAGATAACAATGCTTTGCGAGGACATAAGCTAGACCGCATGGCGAACAGAGCATCTTTATCTTCGAGCTGGAAAAATCACCGATAAAACACAACAACGAACCCTTCTTCTATACATGGCTGGGCCCCAAGTACAAACAATATTTGAAACGCTAACTAATACTGGAGGTGACGATGACTTCAAACAGCGGTTGAAAAACTGACAGAATATTTCATGCCAAAGAAAAACCTCGAGTATGAGATTTATATATTTCGCCAAGCCCGACAAACGACTGACGAAACATTGGATCAGTACCACACGCGCCTTCGAAAGCTTGCTACAACATGCGAGTTTACCAATGCTGATCGAGAAATTAAAACACAAATCATACAAAGCTGCGTTTCTACGCGTCTTCGGAGAAAAGCGCTTCGTGATTCAACGCTTACTCTGAGTGCCTTACTCGCTGAAGGTCGTTCCTTGGAAGTAAGTGAAAAACAAGCTAAAGGCATCGCGAAATCCCTCGCAGCCATCGAGATCGACGAAAAACTCCCTACTGAAATCGACGATAGTGTGAATGTCATTCAACATCAACAACGCCAACAACGGCCGTACGCTCGTCGGGAAACAGTGAAACGCAAGTGTTATTATTGCGGGTTAGATTATCCCCACAAGAACAATAGCTGCCCAGCGTATGGCAAAGAATGCTCGTTTTGTCATAAGATGAATCATTTTGCATAGGTTTGCAAAAGTAGTCAAAATCGAGATCAAAATAAATTTCCTCGACAGCCTCGCTCATCACGCCAATTCAACAACTCGTCAAGTAACACTGTTAATAGACAGCACACTGACGATGAAAGCAACTCATCCTCGGAAGATGAATACATCTACACGGTGAACACAAGCTCAGTAGTTGTGTCCAAGGACAATTTGACTGCCAAATTAAAGATCAATCGGACGAATTTTCGAGCACTCATCGACACCGGGGGCGTCTATCAACATTATAGACGAGCCGACATTTCAACACTTATGTAAACAAAAACCTATTAAAATACATCGTTCAAAAGCACGAATATATGCGTATGCTGCACAATCGCCGCTTCCTATGCTGGGAGTATTCGAAGAAATCATCGAATGGAAGACAAAGATGACAACCGCCAAATTTCACGTCGCAAAATGGTACAATGGCAACTTACTTTGCTCAGAAACTGCAGCAGAACTCGGATTAATAACATTGAACATACACAATGTAAACAAAGACAAACCGGAAGTAAACACAACTACAAAAGTAAACACAACTGTGAAAGTGCCAAACGAATTCACACCTGAGGCAGAAGCCACTGAATTCACTTAAAGTCTGACAAATGAGTACGAGGACTTATTCAGAGGAATTGGGTACCTGAAAAACTTTGAACTTAAGCTACACATAGACCCTAACGTCAAGCCAGTTGCGCAACCAGAAAGGCGTATACTATTTCACATCCGGGAGAAAGTAACTCACGAACTAGACAAGTTAACAGGGCAAGGTATCATCGAGCCCTGTTCTGGCCCAACTCCCTGGGTCTCGCCCCTAGTTGTAGTACCAAAACCGAAGAACCCAGAAGAAACAAGAATATGTGTTGACATGCGTATGCCCAATACAGCGATAATCCGTGAGCGCCATCCCATGCCTACTGCTGACGAACTTATCCACAAGCTAAATGGAGCAAAAGTCTTCTCAAAACTCGATATTCGCCACGGATACCACCAAATTCTCTTAGCTCCTGAGTCTCGTTACATTACGACCTTTCGTACCCATAAAGGACTGCACCGCTATGTCTGACTTAACTATGGCACATCAGCAGCCTCAGAAGTTTTTCAGTATGCTATAAGCCAAGCCATTGCTGGCATTGACGGAGTTGTCAACATCAGTGACGATATACTCATATTCGGTAAAACACAGCTTGATCATGACACAGCCCTTAAAACTGTATTTGAACAATTGCGACAAGTCGGCCTCACCTTCAACAAATCGAAATGTGCTTATAACAAGGGTACATTGGAGTTCTTTGGCATGATTTTCTCTGCAGATGGCGTCAGCCCGGACCCGAAGAAAATAGCTGCTATCGTCAATGCTCCCCGTCCGACCAATGTGAGTGGAGCCCGCTGCCTGCTGGGTATGACGAATTACTGTTCAAAGTTTATTGCAAACTA
>CACRXK020011966.1:5301-15674 GCA_902702795.2 Paramuricea clavata
GGGGGGGGGGGGACGTGGCCGAAGTCGTGCCCGACGGAGGAATCAACGTGGCCGCGAAGGACGAAAGTGGAAACTGGAAGTTGGGTTATAAGACGACGAATCAGAAGTATAATTCATGTTGTGCAGTTATAGTTAACCCGTTTCCAGTCGCGTTTTGATCTTTTCATGCTCATCCAGAGATGTTGACCTAATCACCTTTAACCATTCACGAACATAACGAATAGAATAAAGGTACAGCAGGAATATGTTTCGTAAGTTTTTTTCTTTCCTCAATATATCTGCCACTTTGCCCATGCACTTTGTCACACCATTGTCACACACACACACCGGGAGAACGCACGACTTTCGGTGCGGCTTTTACATAAGTGTCATGAGTCCGCAGCAAGTACCAACGAACTCAGACGGAAAAGGCGCTGCTTGCTCTGAGGATTGCGCCACCGAGACCTCTTTGATGCAGGCAACAATTAACAACGTGCGCTGAAAACACCTTAGAAAAAAGCGACTCCTAATGATCAGTACCTGATAACTGCAGAGTTAAGCTATTGTTTTCGTTACGGGCACTCTAAAAAGAAACAAATGATGGCACAGACAAAGTTAGTTGTTAAAAAACGAAGCAGAATATATAAGTCGAGAATCAATGGATGTTAGCTAACCTCCAGTTGAAAAGTAAGAGAATCTATTTCTTCTTGGGTCTTTTTTCGTAATTCGTCTAATTTTCTATTCGTAAAAAATATAAGCTATAGGTACCTGTAGAAGTAACAAGGACACAAACAAACCAGATAACCAATGAAGCAACCATTTAGCTACAACTTAAACAACAGAACATCGCACTGAATTATATATTTTGGTAAATACGCTTCTATAGTTATGGTTGTATGGCCGTGTAGTTTTATACGGTTTTATGGCTGTATAGTTACTGAGTAGAGTTATTTGTATAAAAATGCACTGCTTTCAAACAATCAGAATTGAGAAATTTTTGTGTTTGTATTCAGCCTGATCTGGTACAGGAATTGGGAAGGGCTGGGACAGGGGATCAAGGCATTGTATATAATCATTCGGGCGGCGAGGTTATGCGGGAATACCATCTGTTCAGGTCTAGCTGGTGGTCAGGGTGGTAGGATCTTCGACAAGGTCGCATATATTGTCTTGGCCTAAGGAAGGACCCCACATATCCCAAAATAGAAAACGATGCATATTAGATTTTTTAAGGAGCGTATACTCCTATACTTTCCTGTGGTCTAAACTAAAAATATCAATTGAATAAAAGAAAATGAAAAAAGGCAAATTTTACCTTCGGCATTCATTAACAGTATCTAGATGTTCTTCAACAGAGACATGCTTCTTCCACTGTGCTGAAGATGTTTCTAACTCTTGTTTATACCCATTTATTGTCGTATTTAGAACTTCTATCTTCGACTCATGGCCACCTTTCTCTGCTTTGACCTTTTCATATTGTTGAGATAGTCTGGAAACTAAACACGAAAGGCCGAATGAGAAATAACAACACATTTGTAATTATATAACACTTTTTGTTTGTGGAAACACCAAGTGTTATGGAACGCCATACTGGACAAAATTACTTTAGGATTATATATGTAAAACTTCTCTCGCGCGTACATCTTATCTGCATTCTTGCAAGACTTGAACACACGCGTATAAAACATCATGCTTCGCGTGTAAATCGGCTACTGTACTAACTGTGCGCAATACTTAGAAATATCCCCGTAAGACTTCTAAATGTGGTCCGTAAGACTTATAAATATGGTCCGTAAGACTTATAAATGTGGTCCGTAAGACTTTTAAATGCCGTAAGACTTCTAAATATGGTCCGTAAGACTTATAAATGTGGTCCGTAAGACTTCTAAATATGGTCCGCGCGTGTAATAATTCTTAGCCGTAATTTAATATGAAAGTATTATATTTTTCGTGAAGTCCGTACATAATACTTGTTTACATGTTGTCTATAAACTCGAACGTTCTGTGCGTAAGACTTTTAAATAAAGAAATGTGAATTTGTAATGACTTTAACATGAAAACAAAACAATTACAAAATAATTGGACGCCATTATCAAATGTTCAGGAAATATGGAAGGCGAAATAGAAAGGGTTTTGCTAGGATTACTAGCTTTAAATGAAGAATGCGAAGTTCACAAACTGCATATACTTCACAAGTATTAATGTCGTCTGTGAATTTGTGAACTTCGCATTCTTCATTTAAAGCTGGTAATCCTATAGCAAAACCCTTTCTATTTCGCCTTCCATATTTCCTGAACATTTGATAATGGCGTCCAATTATTTTGTAATTGTTTTGTTTTCATGTTAAAGTCATTACAAATTCACATTTCTTTATTTAAAAGTCTTACGCACAGAACGTTCGAGTTTATAGACAACATGTAAACAAGTATTATGCACGGACTTCACGAAAAATATAATACTTTCATATTAAATTACGGCTAAGAATTATTATACGCTCGGACCATATTTAGAAGTCTTACGGACCACATTTAGAAGTCTTACGGACCATATTTAGAAGTCTTACGGACCGCATTTAAAAGTCTTACGGACCACATTTATAAGTCTTACGAACCATATTTATAAGTCTTACGGACCACATTTATAAGTCTTACGGACCATATTTAGAAGTCTTACGGACCACATTTAAACTAAGTCTTACGGACCACATTTATAAGTCTTACGGACCATATTTAGAAGTCTTACGGACCACATTTAGAAGTCTTCCGGACCACATTCAGAAGTCTTACGGGGATATTTCTAAGTATTGCGCACAGTTAGTACAGTAGCCGATTTACACGCGAAGCATGATGTTTTATACGCGTGTGTTCAAGTCTTGCAAGAATGCAGATAAGATGTACGCGCGAGAGAAGTTTTACATATATAATCCTAAAGTAATTTTGTCCATCAGTATGGCGTTCCATATATACATGTAATTTACGTTGCTATATACTATGTATAATCAATTGAACAATCAACTTTGTATATAAGATTATAGACTATAGTTATTAATTGTTTTGTTTTGAAAGTTTTGAACTGCCAAAAACTATAAATAGTTAATCCTAATCTAGGGGCCTTAATAAAAAGCCTGTCAAGGTTTCTAGTAGGCTCCTAGCCCTTATAATAATATAATATTGTAAATAGCTTAATATATATATACATAAAAAAAAAAAAAAAAAAAAAGTATCGAACGATACCACGTCAGTAATCGATACCGATACCGCTGTTTGTGGTATCGCTGGTATCGAATACCGAGTACTCGGTATCGCCCATCACTAGACTAGTGCTGTGAAGGTCGTGCGAGGTCCGAGGCTGACAGGACTTTTACAGACTGTACTGGCTACCTATTCATCAAGTACGGTACCCTTGTTTGCCTCGATTGACAATCCTAAACGTATTTACTATCATGGCCGACGTGTCTGGCCACACTAAGGAGCAAAATACTTATCCAGATGACTACGTTACTGCACACAAGACATTCAAAGCCCGGAATATTGATGAAAATCGCTTTGTCAAGTTTGAAGAACGGGATACGCGAAGCGTTCTAACACTCGACATGATAAAAACACTGTGTCATGGTAAGTTGAACTGTCTTAAAAACAATGAGGTGCATGGTTAATAATAGATACTTTTTCGTTTAAGATTTCGGGCGCCTCGCTCGATAGAACAGCGGAATATTGAAGGAGTTGGTTGAATTTTGCCGAAGGAGGAATTTTTAAATAATATACATATTTTAAGCGTAGTGCTTAGCCTCGTGCTTAGCCTCAGTGCTAGGTTACAAGTGTGATTGTTTCTCTCGCCTCTGCGCACCGCGCAGACTGCTGTAGCAGTTCACTAGCTGGTGTATACGAAGGGGCGTAGCTAGATCTATGGAAAGGGTTTCTTCTTGATGTGTCGCAAGACTTCGGCCTGATTCCACGACGGTGAAATTCTTCTCGAGAAATTGCGAAATGTGGATGGTTACACATGAGTGATTCTATTGTATTTTCTCACTAATTAATTACTCACGGTTAATACTTTTCTCGCGAAGTTTAAGCCCATTTTGGCACTCGGTGAATTTGTTCGCGCATCTGGGAGGGCGGTTTATTACCGTAGAAAATTCTTTTATGTCGCGTTATAAACTATTCTAAACTGGCCGTTGAGAAAGATCGTGACTCTTTATACGACCATCGGACCATATGGAAACCAGACTTTATAACGATTTATGGCCTTTGACAGTCAAAGGTTATGTCCCTTGGGACGTATCTTCTTTGTAATAGTGTTGTTCGAATCGGAATCCAAAACGCTAGTTAGAGTGCAATGTTTTATTTTGGTATTTCTTCGGCGTTTGAGTTTGTTGTGATGCGTCTGCACCGGAAGTACAACTTTACTCGATGAAAACAATGCGATGCTTGTACCCTATGTCTGGAAACATCGGTCAAAGTACAGCTCCCATACGAGTGATTTGACGTGTATCCGGCTACGGATGCTTCCTATTGGCCAAGTGTAGCGTTCTTTTCACGCATGCGAAGAACGCTCAATCAGTCAATCATGACAGTCTCGTACCCAGGAGCAAATAACGTACTAAAAATAGGCACACTACAGTTGTTTTTATATAGATCAGTGGCTAAGATGAGCGACCCGTCGTGTCCTCCCCAAGCACCCCCGCGCGCTCGCTCATCTTAGCCACTGATCTATATAAAAACAACTGTAGTGTGCTTATTTTTAGTACGTTATTTGCGCCTGGGTACGAGGCTGCAATCATGATATAAACACGCGGGTCTTGACCCCCAGACACGCGCCTCGGGGTAAGATTTTGGCTTCAAGAAAAAGATAGGCAGTTTATAGGCCGTTATATGAGTTATATTCATTTCAATGGAAAACCCGATATTTTGAAAAATTCAAAATAAATATTTCTACTCGCGCCGTACCAAACTTTCTATGTGAGAGTGATGTGAAAGCGCTTGAATAAAAGGAGTATTTTACTCATATTGACATGGGGCGAATTTTGAAGTGTTTAGAAGATATTCAAGTATTTTCTCCAAATGCAATTCAGAATGTTTGGCCAAGGACAAGGGTGAGTAAATGTATGATTGTTTTTGTAATGTTTTGACGGCATTCAACCCCTTGAAACAGTTATTTTGTGAGGATTTCAATAAGTGTTTTTCGTTTTAAAGGGGGATAAATATTCACTGAGATATTTATTAGAAACAATTGAATTGTAAATATCGTAAATTTGTCATTGAGTGCCTGACAATGACTATCTGTTAAAGAACAAGACGCTCCACGAAGCGTTACGTCGCTGGGATGTGGAAATATGCAACTTTAAATAATTCGTGTTGTACAAGTATACCACTAAAGAAGAGCGCGTTTGTTTTTTCAAAATATTGCCGGATTCTTGAAGTTTCCCGTATTAAAATGCAATAGCATTTAAATTGGACCGATACCAATCGCGTCTGTGTAATAGTCGCAAATCATGATTTTCCAAGTTACTTCTTCATTGTCAACATTGTCGCAGGGTAAGGGAAGCCTCCTGCACACATCGATTTTGTCCATGAGAAACTGACGTTTCTCTGGAGACCTCCCTCACCCCCCCCCCCCCCGCCTTAGAAACGTCACACATAGTTATCGATATTTTGTTCTTATATTTTGTTCTTATAGGTAACTTTCTGCGTCTGAATTTGACCGGTCTTCGAGACAGTTGAATTAGAATATTTCATCTTGTGATGAACTTAAAAATTTCCAACGTTTCTCAAAACAACGTCTTTTGCATGAAATATTGACAATTTTAGCGCGTTTTTCTTGAAATTTGAGTGTTTTCAATGCAAGGAAGGCGTAATAATATAAATGTATAGAACCAGTATCGTATTACGAATGTATAGACTGGTGTCTGTATCAAGTTGTTATCAAGTTTATATTCTGCAAATGTTATTCCGAAATGTTAAGGGTTTCGAAAAACTATCGAATTTTTCCATAATGTTTTACAGAGAAACGTCACAGCTGCAACCTCCCCCCCCCCTCTCGTGGAAAAATCGATATGTGAGGCTTCCCTAAAATTGCTTAGCGATTCGGCCTCTCCTGGGATTTTTTGAGCCCCTTCTGACTAGAAATCCTGGCTACTTCACTATAGTTGCACGAAACGATTTACAACGACGATTTTAAATCGTTTTATAGTAGATCTTCTCTCCCGACTGTACAGTAGAACCACACGTTAATTGTGACCTCTGCTATATTACCAGGGATTGTATATACTCGATAGTTCAATTGATTTATTATTGATATATTGTAAAGGAAAGTACCAGACAAGCTGGAATGGAGTGGAAGTAATGAAAAACCCGTTAGACTTGATTACCATGCAAGATTTATTTGGCCGTGAAAAACCTGCAACAGTCATTGAACTTGGTAGTTATACCGGGGGCTGTGCATTGTGGTATGCAGACGTATTAAAATGTTTTGGTATAAAGTCTCACGTTTATTCTATCGATATTTCGCACGACTGCTTGGATAAAACGGCAAAAATGAGGGAGGATATCACCTTTATAAAGGCAGACGCCACGAAGGATATGGAGAAAATTTTCCCAGAAAAAATGTTGAAGGTATTTGGTTCCAGTTTAAATTTTTTAGACTGTTGGGCGATTTTTGTCGAAACTCGGCTCTTTATATAAAAACCTGTGTACGTTGAGGACAATGAAATTTTTACATAATGAGAGGTCACATTGCAGGGTGCAGGTTGATTCGGATTGATGGGATAAAGATAGATTTTGGCTATTTTATGTTGTTTTAGGCAGTAAAATCATAAACCAAACCCACATCCAATCCCCGACCCTAACGTGGGCCAAACTTAACCTGGCCTATATTTGGCTTAATTAACCAAAACTAAACCACCGATCTGGGCTATAGCGGTATAGCGCTGCCCCCTCCAGTCCACGTTCCGCCGCCTATGGTCTATTTGATGTAAACAGTGAAACACAACAGTGAACAACGCATTATTTAGAGCTTTTGCAGTTGCCATTAACTGCAACAAACTGTATGTTTATCGTAGGAGCTTCCTCATCCCTGGTTCATCTCTGAAGACTGCCATGTCCCAATGGAAATCACGTTGGGTTATTTGGAGCCATTTATGGAGCCTGGGGACTATCTACTAGTTGAAGACACACATCCATCATTTTGTGCACACACTGGCCAAGGTAATAATAGTCTCCATGATGTTTTGTTGATATTATTACACATGCCAAATCAACGGCTACCAACGGGAAACGGTTTTGTCCGTGTATCTAAATAAAACTGTTAAATGCAAGAACCTCCAATTAACGGACCTCTAACTTACAGAGGATCTAATTGCCATTAAATTAATGGTATTATAACTGATTAATAACGGTTTTACGGTAATATGCGGTCGCGCTATAATGAAGGCATGCATGGAAATTGTGTTTGGCAAAATGCTACGAACAATTTAGAGTTTCCAAAGTCCTTCGCTGTAGACCATTCCCTCTTAGCCACGTACGGTTTCTCTCCAATTTCTAACCTAGCGAGCGACTTGTGGCAAGCATTAAAGAATAAAGATAAACACATTCATTATGCTTTCTATGCAGTTATTTGAACATAGATGGATCCATTTTTCAGTGCATGCATAACTGAGTCTTAGCTCAAGGCCAATAAACTTTTTGCATTTAATTATCTTTCAACAGGTCTGTACGCTCCTGGCTTTGACGAAGTTGGTCTTGCAAAACTCAATGATTTGACAGAGTTTCTAAAATCCCGCTCGGGAAAATTCGTTGTCGACTCTCATTACAATGATTTCTTTGGGTAATTAAAACTTGAATTGTTTACAATTTAAAGAATATTTCTTTTAATGGCAAATTTGTCAAAAATTTAAACTTTCTTTATAATTACTATATGTTTTATACTGAATTGATAGTATTAGTGTTCACAAAGGTGGAAAACTTGGTAATGTTTCTGAGAGGAATTTCAGATTCAAGCAATTTGAGCTTATAAATTGCTAGAAAACATTTCTCAATTTAAATTCATGTGAATAACGCACGACTTTCTTTCACGAGTTATTGTAAAAAAGCCATCACCCCGTACTGTCCCCGCACTGTTTGGGCAACGGAGGCGGCTCCAGCGCCTCTGGGGAAATTTCAGTTCCCATTTTACTCCCTCAGAACCCTCGTATCTATTTGTTGTTTTTTTCTTTCAGGTATAATGCTTCTTCAAATATGAATAGTTATCTAAAATGTGTTTAGGGTCATTGGATTGAATCCATAAGCATGGGATACTTTATATATATTACACTTAATTAATTAACTGAATTAGAAACAAAATATTCTAGGAAAACGCATAGTATGTCTACAATGTCGTCAGAATATAATTAACATAGAACAAAAAGGCCTGGGGCGGAAAAATAGGGAGGCTTGTGGATAATGTAGGCCTTTTATAGGCCAATTATATCGTATCATGGACTATTTCCTACGTTCCTCATAAATCTTTTATAGTATTGATATTACACATAATTTAACGTTGCAGAACTACACAGTTGCTTGCTGAGGAGGCTAGGAATACGCCACTGTATAATCCTATTCCTGGTATAGCTTGTCGAACCCCCGCAGCGCTACCCAGATCTGAGTGCATGATTCTCATTGGTCACGATTGACCTTAATGGATTCCAATTGGCTGGACTTAAATTGTACGAATGTTGGACTTCACTTTGATTTTCAAAGTTGAAATAATATTTTCTTGACACTTGTTGTTCATTGTAAATTTTTTTTTTTCTATGCAAAAATGTTTTTGATGTATATCAGATTAAGATGTTATCCAAATGAACAAAAAGAGTTGGAAATATCGTGATGTGATTTGCTTTACCTTAAATTCAAAGTCAGAACTTTGCTGACATTTGAATTCAGCCAGTCGGCATCTACTGAGTTTAACTATGACCAGTCAGAATCAACTATCCAGATTTGGGTAACGCAGCTGGGCAACAGCCTAGGAGTCGACAGTATGAAGGTCGTACGCGTCCGCGAGACCCTGGCAAAGAGGATGGGGTCGACAAGCATGCCCAACCTCGTACCCAGGGCTTCTGCGCTTACTGCTTTTGAGAGCAACAAGCGGAGAAGATTGCGCAGAAGCAAAATTCCTGATATGTTTGCAACCTCGTATCCAGGGCTTCTGCGCTTCTCAGAAGCAATAAGCGCAGAAGCCCTGGATACGAGGTTGCAAGCATTCGAGGAATTTTCACAGGCTATTACCTATTCATCAAGTACCCTCAATTTGTTCGCCTCGATTGACCATCCTAAACGTATTTACTATCATGGCGGACGTGTCGGGACACACTAAGGAGCAAAATACTTATCCAGATGACTACGTTACTGCACACAAGGCATTCGAAACCCGGAATATTGATGAAAATCGCTTTGTCAAGTTTGAACAGCGGGATGCCCGAAGCGTTCTGACACTCGACATGATAAAAACACTGTGTCATGGTAAGTTGAACTGTCTTGAAGCAATGAGGTGCATGGTTAATAATTAATAGTGCTTTTTCGTTTAAGATTTCGGGCGCCCGGCTCGTTCGATAGAACAGCGGAACGTTGAAGAAGTTTTGATTTTTAAATAATTTACATATTTTAAGCTTATTGCTAGCTTACAAGTGTGATTGTTTCTCGCGCCGCTGCAGCGCCGCATAAACTGTTGTATAGTTGCTCTTTGCCCGTTGGTGTCTCCGAAGGGGCGTAGGTCTATGGTACGGTGGCCCACAGGGGCCATGTGCACTTTCTTTTAATGTTGCTTCTCCTCCTTAAAAATGCCGTAAAACTATAATAATAGCTTGGCAAAATAATTGCTTTGTTGCTGAAAGTCAAGTTTATACCTGCGGAATATTAAGTTTATACTTGCGGAATATTAAGTTTATATACCTGCGGAATGTTAAGTTCATAGCTACCTGCGGAATATTAAGTTTATACCTGCGGAATATTAAGTTTATACCTGCGGAATGTTAAGTTTATACCTGCGGAATATTAAGTTTATACCTGCGGAATGTTAAGTTTATAGCTACCTGCGGAATATTAAGTTTATACCTGCGGAATATTAAGTTTATACCTGCGGAATATTAAGTTTATACCTGCGGAATATTAAGTTCATACCTGCGGAATGTTAAGTTTATACCTGCGGAATGTTAAGTTTATACCTGCGGAATGTTAAGTTCATACCTGCGGAATATTAAGTTTATACCCGCGGAATATTAAGTTTATACCTGCGGAATATTTAAGTTATACCTGCAGAATATTTAAATTCATACCTGCAGAATGTTAAGTTTACACCTGCGGAATTTGAACCATTGAACTATATGCATGTATATTCACCCGCCAGGGGGGGCCAGGGGGGGGGGGGGG
>CACRXK020011967.1:0-15672 GCA_902702795.2 Paramuricea clavata
GACAAAATGTTGGAAAAAACTTATTTTTGCACATTGCTGCAAATAGTGCTATTCGGTCAAACGCAACCTGCTGAGCACAACGCGCTGAGTTTCAGCTCGATTGGTTCAATAGTTCGTGAGATATGACAAAATGTTTGAAAAAACTTATTTTTGCACATTGCTGCAAAATAGTGCTATTCGGTCAAACGCAACCTGCTGAGCACAACGCGCCGAGTTTCAGCTCGATTGGTTCAATAGTTCGTGAGATATGACAAAATGTTGGAAAAAACTTATTTTTGCACATTGCAGCAAATATTGCTATTCGGTCAAACGCAACCTGCTGAGCACAACGCGCTGAGTTTCAGCTCGATTGGTTCAATAGTTCGTGAGATATGACAAAATGTTGGAAAAAACTTATTTTTGCACATTGCAGCAAATAGTGTTATTCGGTCAAACGCAACCTGTTGAGCACAACGCGCTGAGTTTCAGCTCGATTGGTTCAATAGTTCGTGAGATATGACAAAATGTTGGAAAAAACTTATTTTTCCACATTGCAGCAAATAGTGCTATTCGGTCAAACGCAACCTGCTGAGCACAACGCGCTGAGTTTTAGCTCGATTGGTTCAATATTTCGTGAGATATGAAAAAATGTTGGAAAAAACTTATTTTTGCACATTGCAGCAAATAGTGCTATTCGGTCAAACGCAACCTGCTGAGCACAACGCGCTGAGTTTCAGCTCGATTGGTTCAATAGTTCGTGAGATATGACAAAATGTTGGAAAAAACTTATTTTCGCACATTGCAGCAAATAGTGCTATTCGGTCAAACGTAACCTGCTGAGCACAACGCGCTGAGTTTCAGCTCGTGTGGTTCAATAGTTCGTGAGATATGACAAAATGTTGGAAAAAACTTATTTTTGCACATTGCAGCAAATAGTGCTATTCGGTCAAACGCAACCTGCTGACCACAACGCGCTGAGTTTCAGTTCGATTGGTTCAATAGTTCGTGAGATATGACAAAATGTTGGAAAAAACTTATTTTTGCACATTGCTGCAAATAGTGCTATTCTGTCAAACGCAACCTGCTGAGCACAACGAGCTGAGTTTCAGTTCGATTGGTTCAATAGTTCGTGAGATATGACAAAATGTTGGCAAAAACTTATTTTTGAACATTGCTGCAAATAGTGCTATTCGGTCAAACGCAACCTGCTGAGCACAACGCGCTGAGTGTCAGCTCGATTGGTTCAATAGTTCGTGAGATATGACAAAATGTTGGAAAAAACTTATTTTGCACATTGCAGCAAATAGTGCTATTCGGTCAAACGCAACCTGCTGAGCACAACGCAACGCTGAGTTTCAGCTCGATTGGTTCAATAGTTCGTGAGATATGACAAAATGTTGGAAAAAACTTATTTTTGCACATTACTGCAAATAGTGCTATTCGGTCAAACGCAACCTGCTGAGCACAACGCGCCGAGTTTCAGCTCGATTGGTTCAATAGTTCGTGAGATATGACAAAATGTTGGAAAAAACTTATTTTTGCACATTGCTGCAAATAGTGCTATTCGATCAAACGCAACCTGTTGAGCACAACGCGCTGAGTTTCAGCTCGATTGGTTCAATAGTTCGTGAGATATGACAAAATGTTGGAAAAAACTTATTTTTGCACATTGCTGCAAATAGTGCTATTCGGTCAAACGCAACCTGCTGAGCACAACGCGCTGCGTTTTAGCTCGATTGGTGCAATAGTTCGTGAGATATGACAAAATGTTGGAAAAAACTTATTTTTGCACATTGCAGCAAATAGTGCTATTCGGTCAAACGCAACCTGCTGAGCACAACGCGCTGAGTTTCAGCTCGATTGGTCAAATAGTTTGTGAGATATGACAAAATGTTGAAAAAACTTCTTTTTGCAAATTGTAGAATAACAGTGCTAATCGGTCGCCCGCAACCTGCTGAGCACAACGCGCTGAGTTTCAGCTCGATTGGTCCAATATTTCGTGAGATATGACAAAATGTTGAAAAAACTTCCTTTTGCAAATTGGAGAAGAACAGTGCTAATCGGTAGCCCGCAACCTGCTGAGCACAACGCGCTGAGTTGCAGCTCGATTGGTCCAATAGTTCGTGAGATATGACAAAATGTTTTAAAAACTTCTTTTTGCAAATTGGAGAATAAAAGTGCTAATCGGTCGCCCGCAACCTGCTGAGCACAACGCGCTTAGTTTCAGCTCGATTGGTCCAATAGTTCGTGAGATATGACAAAATGTTGAAAAAACTTCTTTTTGCAAATTGGAAAATAACAGTGCTAATCGGTCGCCAGCAACCTGCT
The DNA here is from genome assembly GCA_902702795.2 of Paramuricea clavata. Classification (NCBI taxonomy): domain Eukaryota; kingdom Metazoa; phylum Cnidaria; class Anthozoa; order Malacalcyonacea; family Plexauridae; genus Paramuricea; species Paramuricea clavata. Next base: position 2,308 of record CACRXK020011967.1, read on the forward strand.
GAGCACAACGCGGTGAGTTTCAGCTCGATTGGTCAAATAGTTCGTGAGATATGACAAAATGTTGAAAAAACTTCTTTTTGCAAATTGGAAAATAACAGTGCTAATCGGTCGCCCGCAACCTGCTGAGCATAACGCGCTGAGTTTCAGCTCGATTGGTCCAATAGTTCGTGAGATATGACAAAATGTTGAAAAAACTTCTTTTTGCAAATTGGAGAATAACAGTGCTAATCGGTCGCCCGCAACCTGCTGAGCACAGCGCGCTGAGTTTCAGCTCCATTGGTCCAATACTTCGTGAGATATGACAAAATGTTGAAAAAAATTCTTTTTGCAAATTGGAGAATAACAGTGCTAATCGGTCGCCCGCAACCTGCTGCGCACAACGCGCTGAGTTTCAGCTCGATTGGTCCAATATTTCGTGAGATATGTCAAAATGTTGAAAAAACTTCTTTTTGCAAATTGGAGAATAACAGTGCTAATCGGTCGCCCGCAACCTGCTGAGCACAACGCGCTGAGTTTCAGCTCGATTGGTCCAATAGTTCGTGAGATATGACAAAATGTTGAAAAAAATTCTTTTTGCAAATTGGAGAATAACAGTGCTAATCGGTCGCCCGCAACCTGCTGCGCACAACGCGCTGAGTTTCAGCTCGATTGGTCCAATATTTCGTTAGATATGTCAAAATGTTGAAAAAACTTCTTTTTGCAAATTGGAGAATAACAGTGCTAATCGGTCGCCCGCAACCTGCTGAGGACAACGCGCTGAGTTTCAGCCCGATCGGTCCAATAGTTCGTGAGATATGACAAAATGTTGAAAAAACTTCTTTTTGCAAATTGGAGAATAACAGTGCTAATCCGTCGCCCTCAACCTGCTGAGCATAACGCGCTGAGTTTCAGCTCGATTGGTCCAATAGTTCGTGAGATATGACAAAATGTTGAAAAAACTTCTTTTTGCAAATTGGAGAATAACAGTGCTAATCGGTCGCCCGCAACCTGCTGAGCACAACGCGCTGAGTTTCAGCTCGATTGGTCCAATAGTTCGTGAGATATGACAAAATGTTGAAAAAACTTCTTTTTGAAAATTGGAGAATAACAGTGCTAATTGGTCGGTCGCAACCTGCTGAGCACAACGCGCTGAGTTTCAGCTCGATTGGTCCAATAGTTCGTGAGATATGACAAAATGTTGAAAAAACTTCTTTTTGCAAATTGGAGAATAACAGTGCTAATCGGTCGCCCGCAACCTGCTGAGCACAACGCGCTGAGTTTCAGCTCGATTGGTCCAATAGTTCGTGAGATATGACAAAATGTTGAAAAACTTCTTTTTGCAAATTGGAGAATAACAGTGCTAATCGGTCGCCCGCAACCTGCTGAGCACAACGCGCTGAGTTTCAGCTCGATTGGTCAATAGTTCGTGAGATGTGACAAAATGTTGGAAAAAACTTCTTTTTTTCACATTGCAAATAGTGCTATTCGGTCAAACGCAACCTGCTGAGCACAACGCGCTGAGTTTCAGCTCGATTGCTGCAATAGTTCGTGAGATATGACAAAATGTTGGAAAAAACTTATTTTTGCACATTGCAGCAAATAGTGCTATTCGGTCAAACGCAACCTGCTGAGCACAACGCGCTGAGTTTCAGCTCGATTGGTGCAATAGTTTGTGAGATATGACAAAATGTTGGAAAAAACCTATTTTTGCACATTGCAGCAAATAGTGCTATTCGGTCAAACGCAAGCTGCTGAGCACAACGCGCTAAGTTTCAGCTCGATTGCTGCAATAGTTCGTGAGATATGACAAAATGTTGGAAAAAACTTATTTTTGCACATTGCAGCAAATAGTGCTATTCGGTCAAACGCAACCTGCTGAGCACAACGCGCTGAGTTTCAGCTCGATTGGTGCAATAGTTCGTGAGATATGACAAAATGTTGGAAAAAACTTATTTTGCACATTGCAGCAAATAGTGCTATTCGGTCAAACGCAACCTGCTGAGAACAACGCGCTGAGTTTCAGCTCGATTGGTTCAATAGTTCGTGAGATATGACAAAATGTTGGAAAAAACTTATTTTTGCACATTGCAGCAGATAGTGCTATTCGGTCAAACGCAACCTGTTGAGCACAACGCGGTGAGTTTCAACTCGATTGGTTCAATAGTTCGTGAGATATGACAAAATGTTGGAAAAACTTATTTTTGCACATTGCAGCAAATAGTGCTATTCGGTCAAACGCAACCTGCTGAACACAACGCGCTGAGTTTCAGCTCGATTGGTTCAATAGTTCGTGAGATATGACAAAATGTTGGAAAAAACTTATTTTTGCACATTACAGCAAATAGTGCTATTCGGTCAAACGCAACCTGCTGAGCACAACGCGCTGAGTGTCAGCTCGATTGGTGCAATAGTTCGTTAGATATGACAAAATGTTGGAAAAAACTTATTTTTGCACATTGCAGCAAATAGTGCTATTCGGTCAAACGCAACCTGCTGAGCACAACGCGCTGAGTTTCAGCTCGATTGGTTCAATAGTTCGTGAGATATGACAAATGTTGGAAAAAACTTATTTTTGCACATTGCAGCAAATAGTGCTATTCGGTCAAACGCAACCTGCTGAGCACAACGCGCTGAGTTTCAGCTCGATTGGTGCAATAGTTCGTGAGATATGACAAAATGTTGGAAAAAACTTCTTTTTGCACATTTCAAATAGTGCTATTCGGTCAAACGCAACCTGCTGAGCACAACGCGCTGAGTTTCAGCTCGATTGGTGCAATAGTTCGTGAGATATGACAAAATGTTGGAAAAAACTTCTTTTTGCACATTGCAGCAAATAGTGCTATTCGGTCAAACGCAACCTGCTGAGCACAACGCGCTTTCAGCTCGATTGGTGCAATAGTTCGTGAGATGTGACAAAATGTTGGAAAAAACTTATTTTTGCACATTGCAGCAAATAGTGCTATTCGGTCAAACGCAACCTGCTGAGGACAACGCGCTGAGTTTCAGCTCGATTGGTGCAATAGTTCGTGAGATATGAGAAAATGTTGGAAAAAACTTATTTTTGCACATTGCAGCAAATAGTGCTATTCGGTCAAACGCAACCTGCTGAGCACAACGCGCTGAGTTTCAGCTCGATTGATTCAATAGTTCGTGAGATATGACAAAATGTTGGAAAAAACTTATTTTTGCACATTGCAGCAAATAGTGCTATTCGGTCAAACGCAACCTGTTGAGCACAACGCGCTGAGTTTCAGCTCGATTGCTTCAATAGTTCGTGAGATATGACAAAATGTTGGAAAAAACTTATTTTTGCACATTGCAGCAAATAGTGCTATTCGGTCAAACGCAACCTCCTGAGCACAACGCGCTGAGTTTCAGCTCGATTGGTTCAATAGTTCGTGAGATGTGACAAAATGTTGGAAAAAACTTATTTTTGCACATTGCTGCAAATAGTGCTCTTCGGTCAAACGCAACCTGTTGAGGACAACGCGCTGAGTTTCAACTCGATTGGTTCAATAGTTCGTGAGATATGACAAAATGTTGGAAAAAATTTATTTTTGTACATTGCAGCAAATAGTGCTATTCGGTCAAACGCAACCTGCTGAGCACAACGCGCTGAGTTTCAGCTCGATTGGTGCAATAGTTCGTGAGATATGACAAAATGTTGCAAAAAACTTATTTTTGCACATTGCAGCAAATAGTGCTATTCGGTCAAACGCAACCTGATAGCACAACGTGCTGAGTTTCAGCTCGATTGGTTCAATAGTTCGTGAGATATGACAAAATGTTGGAAAACTTATTTTTGCACATTGCAGCAAATAGTGCTATTCGGTCAAACGCAACCTGCTGAGCACAACGCGCTGAGTTTCAGTTCGATTGGTTCAATAGTTCGTGAGATATGACAAAATGTTGGAAAAAACTTATTTTTGCACATTGCAGCAAATAGTGGTATTCGGTCAAACGCAACCTGCTGAGCACAACGCGCTGAGTTTCAGCTCGATTGGTTCAATAGTTCGTGAGATATGACAAAATGTTGGAAAAAACTTATTTTTGCACATTGAAGCAAATAGTGCTATTCGGTCAAACGCAACCTGCTGAGCACAACGCGCTGAGTTTCAGCTCCATTGGTTCAATAGTTCGTGAGATATGACAAAATGCTGGAAAAAACTTATTTTTGCACATTGCAGCAAATAGTGCTATTCGGTCAAACGCAACCTGCTGAGCACAACGCGCTGAGTTTCAGCTCGATTGGTTCAATATTTCGTGAGATATGACAAAATGTTAGAAAAAACTTATTTTTGCACATTGCAGCAAATAGTGCTATTCGGTCAAACGCAACCTGCTGAGCACAACGCGCTGAGTTTCAGCTCGATTGGTTCAATAGTTCGTGAGATATGACAAAAAGTTGGAAAAACTTATTTTTGCACATTGCTGCAAATAGTGCTATTCGGTCAAACGCAACCTGCTGAGCACAACGCGCTGAGCTTCAGCTCGATTGGTTCAATAGTTCGTGTGATATGACAAAATGTTGGAAAAAACTTATTTTTGCACATTGCAGCAAATAGTGCTATTCGGTCAAACGCAACCTGCTAAGCACAACGCGCTGAGTTTCAGCTCGATTGGTTCAATATTTCGTGAGATATGACAAAATGTTGGAAAAACTTATTTTTGCACATTGCAGCAAATAGTGCTATTCGGTCAAACGCAACCTGTGAGCACAACGCGCAGAGTTTCAGCTCGATTGGTACAATAGTTCGTGAGATATGAAAAAATGTTGGAAAAAACTTATTTTTGCACATTGCAGCAAATAGTGCTATTCGGTCAAACGCAACCTGCTGAGCACAACGCGCTGAGTTTCAGCTCGATTGGTTTAATAGTTCGTGAGATATGACAAAATGTTGGAAAAAACTTATTTTTGCACATTGCAGCAAATAGTGCTATTCGGTCAAACGTAACCTGCTGAGCACAACGCGCTGAGTTTCAGCTCGTTTGGTGCAATAGTTCGTGAGATATGACAAAATGTTGGAAAAAACTTATTTTTGCACATTGCAGCAAATAGCGCTATTCGGTCAAACGCAACCTGTTGAGCACAACGCGCTGAGTTGCAGGTCGATTGGTTCAATAGTTCGTGAGATATGACAAAATGTTGGAAAAAACTCATTTTTGCACATTGCAGCAAATAGCGCTATTCGGTCAAACGCAACCTGTTGAGCACAACGCGCTGAGTTTCAGCTCGATTGGTTCAATAGTTCGTGAGATATGAGAAAATGTTGGAAAAAATTATTTTTGCACATTGCAGCAAATAGTGCTATTCGGTCAAACGCAACCTGCTGAGGACAACGCGCTGAGTTTCAGCTCGATTGGTTCAATAGTTCGTGAGATATGACAAAATGTTGGAAAAAACTTATTTTTGCACATTGCAGCAAATAGTGCTATTCGGTCAAACGCAACCTGCTGAGCAGAACGCGCTGAATTTCTGCTCGATTGGTTCAATAGTTCGTGAGATATGACAAAATGTTGGAAAAAACTTATTTTTGCACATTGCAGCAAATAGTGCTATTCGGTCAAACTCAACCTGCTGAGCACAACGCGCTGAGTTTCAGCTCAATTACTTCAATAGTTCGTGAGATATGACAAAATGTTGGAAATAACATATTTTTGCACATTGCAGCAAATGGTGCTATTCGGTCAAACGCAACCTGCTGAGCACAACGCGCTGAGTGTCAGCTCGATTGGTTCAATAGTTCGTGAGATATGACAAAATGTTGGAAAAAACATATTTTTGCTCATTGCAGCAAATAGTGCTATTCGGTCAAACGCAACCTGCTGAGCACAACGCGCTGAGTTTCAGCTCGATTGGTTCAATAGTTCGTAAGATATGACAAAATGTTGGAAAAAACTTATTTTTGCACATTGCAGCAAATAGTGCTATTCGGTCAAACGCAACCTGCTGAGCACAACGCGCTGAGTTTCAGCTCGATTACTTCAATAATTCGTGAGATATGACAAAATGTTGGAAAAAACTTATTTTTGCACATTGCAGCAAATAGTGCTATTCGGTCAAACGCAACTTGCTGAGCACAACGCGCTGAGTTTCAGCTCGATTGGTTCAATAGTTCGTGAGATATGACAAAATGTTGGAAAAAACTTATTTTTGCACAATGCAGCAAATAGTGCTATTCGGTCAACGCAACCTGCTGAGCACAACGCGCGGTGTTTCAGCTCGACTGGTTCACTAGTTCGTGAGATATGACAAAATGTTGGAAAAAACTTATTTTTGCACATTGCAGCAAATAGTGCTATTCGGTCAAACGCAACCTGCTGAGCACAACGCGCTGAGTTTCAGCTCGATTGGTTCAATAGTTCGTGAGATATGACAAAATGTTGGAAAAACTTATTTTTGCACATTGCAGCATATAGTGCTATTCGGTCAAACTCAATCTGCTGAGGACAACGCGCTGTGTTTCAGCTCGAGTGCTACAATAGTTCGTGAGATATGACAAAATTTTGGAAAAAACTTATTTTTGCACATTGCAGCAAATAGTGCTATTCGGTCAAACGCAACCTGCTGAGCACAACGCGCTGAGTTTCAGCTCGATTGCTTCAATAGTTCGTGAGATATGGGAAAATGTTGAAAAAACTTATTTTTGCACATTGCAGCAAATAGTGCTATTCGGTCAAACGCAGCCTGCTGAGCACAACGCGCTGAGTTTCAGCTCGATTCCTTCAATAGTTCGTGAGATATGACAAAATGTTGGAAAAAACATATTTTTGCACATTGCAGCAAATAGTGGTATTCGGTCAAACGCAACCTGCTGAGCACAACGCGCTGAGTTTCAGCTCGATTGGTTCAATAGTTCGTGAGATAAGACAAAATGTTGGAAAAAACTTATTCTTGCACATTGCAGCAAATACTGCTATTCGGTCAAAGCAACCTGCTGGGCACAACGCGCTGAGTTTCAGCTCGATTGGTTCAATAGTTCGTGAGATATGACAAAATGTTGGAAAAAACTTATTTTTGCACATTGCAGCAAATAGTGCTATTCGGTCAAACGCAACCTGCTGAGCAGAACGCGCTGAGTTTCAGCTCAATTACTTCAATAGTTCGTGTGAGATATGACAAAATGTTGGAAATAACATATTTTTGCACATAGCAGCAAATAGTGCTATTCGATCAAACTCAACCTGCTGAGCACAACGCGCTGAGTTTCAGCTCGATTGGTTCAATAGTTCGTGAGATATGACAAAATGTTGGAAAAAACTTATTTTTGCACATTGCAGCAAATAGTGCTTTTCGGTCAAACGCAACCTGCTGAGCACAACGCGCTGAGTTTCAGCTCGATTGGTTCAATAGTTCGTGAGATATGACAAAATGTTGGAAAAAACTTATTTTTGCACATGCTGCAAATAGTGCTATTCGGTCAAACGCAACCTGCTGAGCACAACGCGCTGAGTTTCAGCTCGATTGGTTCAAAAGTTCGTGAGATATGACAAAATGTTGGAAGAAACTTATTTTTGCACAGTGCAGCAAATAGCACTCTATTCGGTCAAACGCAGCCTGCTGAGCACAACGCGCTGAGTTTCAGGTCGATTGGTTCAATAGTTCGTGAGATATGACAAAATGTTGGAAAAAACTTATTTTTGCACATTGGAGCAAATAGTGCTATTCGGTCAAACGCAACCTGCTGAGCACAACGCGCTGAGTTTCAGCTCGATTGGTTCAATAGTTCGTGAGATATGACAAAATGTTGGAAAAACTTATTTTTGCACATTGCAGCAAATAGTGCTATTCGGTCAAACGCAACCTGCTGAGCACAACGCGCTGAGTTTCAGCTCGATTGGTTCAATACTTCGTGAGATATGACAAATGTTGGAAAAAACTTATTTTTGCACATTGCAGCAAATAGTGCTATTCGGTCAAACGCAACCTGCAGAGCACAACGCGCTGAGCTTCAGCTCTATTGGTTCAATAGTTCGTGAGATATGACAAAATGTTGGAAAAAACTTATTTTTGCACATTGCAGCAAATAGCACTCTATTCGGTCAAACGCAACCTGCTGAGCACAACGCGCTGAGTTTCAGCTCGATTGGTTCAATAGTTCGTGAGATATGACAAAATGTTGGAAAAACTTATTTTGCACATTGCAGCAAATAGTGCTATTCGGTCAAACGCAACCTGCTGAGCACAACGCGTTGAGTTTCAGCTCGATTGGTTCAATAGTTCGTGAGATATGACAAAATGTTGGAAAAAACTTATTCTTGCACATTGCAGCAAATAGTGCTATTCGGTCAAACGCAAACTGCTGAGCACAACGCGCTGAGTTTCAGCTCGATTGGTTCAATAGTTCGTGAGATATGACAAAATGTTGGAAAAAACTTATTTTTGTACATTGCAGCAAATAGTGCTATTCGGTCAAATGCCACCTGCTGAGCACAACGCGCTGAGTTTCAGCTCGATTGGTTCAATAGTTCGTGAGATATGACAAAATGTTGGAAAAAACTTATTTTTGCACATTGCAGCAAATAGTGCTATCCGGTCAAACGCAACCTGCTGAGCACAACGCGCTGAGTTTCAGCTCGATTAGTTCAAAACTTCGTGAGATATGACAAAATGTTGGAAAAAACTTATTTTTGCACAGTGCAGTAAATAGCACTCTATTCGGTCAAACGCAGCCTGCTGAGCACAACGCGCTGAGTTTCAGCTCGATTGGTTGAATAGTTCGTGAGATATGACAAAATGTTGGAAAAAACTTATTTTTGCACATTGCAGCAAATAGTGCTATTCGGTCAAACGCAACCTGCTGAGCACAACGCGCTGAAGTTTCAGCTCGATTGGTGGAATAGTTCGTGAGATATGACAAAATGTTGGAAAAAACTTCTTTTTGCACATTGCAGCAAATAGTGCTATTCGGTCAAACGCAACCTGCTGAGCACAACGCGCTGAGTTTCAGCTCGATTGGTTCAATAATTCGTGAGATATGACAACATGTTGGAAAAAACTTATTTTTGCACATTGCAGCAAATAGTGCTATTCGGTCAAACGCAACCTGCTGAGCACAACGCGCTGAGTTTCAGCTCGATTGGTTCAATAGTTCGTGAGATATGACAAAATGTTGGAAAAACTTATTTTTGCACATTGCAGCAAATAGTGCTATTCGGTCAAACGCAACCTGCTGAGCACAACGCGCTGAGTTCCAGCTCGTGTGGTTCAATAGTTCGTGAGATATGACAAAATGTTGGAAAAAACTTATTTTTGTACATTGCAGCAAATAGTGCTATTCGGTCAAACGCAACCTGCTGAGCACAACGCGCTGAGTTTCAGCTCGATTGGTTCAATAGTTCGTGAGATATGACAAAATGTTGGAAAAAACTTATTTTTGCACATTGCAGCAAATAGTGCTGTTCGGTCAAACGCAACCTGCTGAGCACAACGCGCTGAGTTTCAGCTCGATTGGTTCAATAGTTCGTAAGATATGACAAAATGTTGGGAAAAACTTATTCTTGCACAGTGCAGCAAATAGCACTCTATTCGGTCAAACGCAACCTGCTGAGCACAACGCGCTGAGTTTCAGCGCGATTGGGTCAATAGTTCGTGAGATATGACAAAATGTTGGAAAAAACTTATTTTTGCAAATTGCAGCAAATAGTGCTATTCGGTCAAACGCAACCTGCTGAGCACAACGCGCTGAGTTTCAGCTCGATTGGTTCAATAGTTCGTGAGATATGACATATTGTTGGAAAAAACTTATTTTTGCACATTGCAGCAAATAGTGCTATTCGGTCAAACGCAACCTGCTGAGGACAACGCGCTGAGTTTCAGCTCGATTGGTTCAATAGTTCGTGAGATATGACAAAATGTCGGAAAAACTTATTTTTGCACATTGCAGCAAATAGTGCTATTCGGTCAAACGCAACCTGCTGAGCACAACGCGCTGAGTTTCAGCTCGATTGGTTCAATAGTTCGACAAAATGTTGGAAAAAACTTATTTTTGCACGTTGCAGCAAATAGCGCCATTCGGTCAAACGCAACCTGCTGAGCACAACCCGCTGAGTTTCAGCTCGATTGGTTCAATAGTTCGTGAGATATGACAAAATGTTGGAAAAACTTACTTTTGCACATTGCAGCAAATAGTGCTATTCGGTCAAACGCAACCTGCTGAGCACAACGCGCTGAGTTTGAGCTCGATTGGTTCAAAAGTTCGTCAGATATGACAAAATGTTGGAAAAAACTCATTTTTGCACATTGCAGCAAATAGTGCTATTCGGTCAAACGCAACCTGCTGAGCACAACGCGCTGAGTTTCAGCTCGATTGGTTCAATAGTTCGTGAGATATGACAAAATGTTGGAAAAAACTTATTTTTGCACATTGCAGCAAATAGTGCTATTCGGTCAAAGGCAAACTGCTGAGCACAACGCCCTGAGTTTCAGCTCGATTGGTAAAATAGTTCGTGAGATATGACAAATGTTGGAAAAAACTTATTTTTGCACATTGCAGCAAATAGTGCTATTCGGTCAAACGCAACCTGCTGAGCACAACGCGCTGAGTTTCAGCTCGATTGGTTCAATAGTTCGTGAGATATGACATATTGTGGGAAAAAACTTATTTTTGCACATTGCAGCAAATAGTGCTATTCGGTCAAACGCAACCTGCTGAGCACAACGCGCTGAGTTTCAGCTCGATTGGTTCAATAGTTCGTGAGATATGAAAAAATGTTGGAAAAAACTTATTTTTGCACATTGCAGCAAATGGTGCTATTCGGTCAAACGTAACCTGCTGAGCACAACGCGCTGAGTTTCAGCTCGATTGGTTCAATAGTTCGTGAGATATGACAAAATGTTGGAAAAAACTTATTTTTGCACATTGTAGCAAATAGTGCTATTCGGTCAAACGCAACCTGCTGAGCACAACGCGCTGAGTTTCAGCTCGATTCGTTCAATAGTTCGTGAGATATGACAAAATGTTGGAAAAAACTTATTTTGGCACATTGCTGCAAATAGTGCTATTCGGTCAAACGCAACCTGTTGAGCACAACGCGCTGAGTTTCAGTTCGATTGGTTCAATAGTTCGTGAGATATGACAAAATGTTGGAAAAAACTTATTTTTGCACATTGCAGCAAATAGTGCTATTCGGTCAAACGCAAACTGCTGAGCATAACGCGCTGAGTTTCAGCTCGATTGGTTCAATAGTTCGTGAGATATGACAAAATGTTGGAAAAAACTTATTTTTGCACATTGCTTCAAATAGTGCTATTCGGTCAAACGCAACCTGCAGAGAACAACGCGCTGAGTTTCAGCTTGATTGGTTCAAAAGTTCGTGAGATATGACAAAATGTTGGAAAAAACTTATTTTTGCACATTGCTGCAAATAGTGCTATTCGGTCAAACGCAACCTGCTGAGCACAACGCGATGAGTTTGAGCTCGATTGGTGCAATAGTTCGTGAGATATGACAAAATGTTGGAAAAAACTTATTTTTGTACATTGCTGCAAATAGTGCTATTCGGTCAAACGCAACCTGCTGAGCACAACGCGCTGAGTTTCAGCTCGATTGGTTCAATAGTTCGTGAGATATGACAAAATGTTGGAAAAAACTTATTTTTGCACATTGCTGCAAATAGTGCTCTTCGGTCAAACGCAACCTGTTGAGGACAACGCGCTGAGTTTCAACTCGATTGGTTCAATAGTTCGTGAGATATGACAAAATGTTGGAAAAAATTTATTTTTGTACATTGCAGCAAATAGTGCTATTCGGTCAAACGCAACCTGCTGAGCACAACGCGCTGAGTTTCAGCTCGATTGCTCAATAGTTCGTGAGATATGACAAAAGGTTGGAAAAAACTTATTTTTGCACATTGCAGCAAATAGTGCTATTCGGTCAAGAGCAAACTTTTGAGCACAACGCGCTGAGTTTCCGCTGGATTGGTTAAATAGTCCGTGAGATATGACAAAATGTTGGAAAAAACTTATTTTTGCACATTGCAGCAAATAGTGCTATTCGGTCAAACGCAACCTGCTGAGTACAACGCGCTGAGTTTGAGCTCGATTGGTTCAATAGTTCGTGAGATATGACAAAATGTTGGAAAAAACTTATTTTTGCACATTGCAGCAAATAGTGCTATTCGGTCAAGCGCAACCTGTTGAGCACAACGCGCTGAGTTTCAGCTCGATTGGTTCAATATTTCGTGAGATATGACAAAATGTTGGAAAAAACTTATTTTTGCACATTGCAGCAAATAGTGCTATTCGGTCAAACGCAACCTGTTGAGCACAACGCGCTGAGATTCAGCTCGATTGGTTCAATAGTTCGTGAGATATGACAAAATGTTGGAAAAAACTTATTTTTGCACATTGCAGCAAATAGTGCTATACGGTCAAGCGCAACCTGTTGAGCACAACGCGCTGAGTTTCAGCTCGATTGGTTCAATAGTTCGTGAGATATGACAAAATGTGGGAAAAAACTTATTTTTGCACATTGCAGCAAATAGTGCTATCCGGTCAAACGTAACCTGCTGAGCACAACGCGCTGAGTTTCAGCTCGATTGGTTCAATAGTTTGTGAGATATGACAAAATGTTGGAAAAAACTTGTTTTTGCACATTGCAGCAAATAGTGCTATTCGGTCAAACGCAACCTGCTGAGCACAACGCGCTGAGTTTCAGCTCGATTGGTCAATAGTTCGTGAGATGTGACAAAATGTTGGAAAAAACTTATTTTTGCACATTGCAGCAAATAGTGCTATTCGGTCAAACGTAACCTGCTGAGCACAACGCGCGGTGTTTCAGCTCGATTGGTTCAATAGTTCGTGAGATATGACAAAATGTTGGAAAAAACTTATTTTAACACATTGCTGCAAATAGTGCTATATTCGGTCACGCGCAACCTGCTGAGCAGAACGCGCTGAGTTTCAGCTCGATTGGTTCAATAGTTCGTGAGATATGACAAAATGTTGGAAAAAACTTATTTTTGCACATTGCAGCAAATAGTGCTATTCGGTCAAACGCAACCTGCTGAGCACAACGCGCTGAGTTTCAGCCTCGATTGGTTCAATAGTTCGTGAGATATGACAAAATGTTGGAAAAAAAGTTATTTTTGCACATTGCAGCAAATAGTGCTATTCGGTCAAACGCAACCTGCTGAGCACAACGCGCTGAGTTTCAGCTCGATTGGTTCAATAGTTCGTGAGATATGAAAAAATGTTGGAAAAACTTATTTTTGCGCATTGCAGCAAATACTGCTATTCGGTCAACTCAACCTGCTGAGCACAACGCGCTGAGTTTCAGCTCGATTGGTTCAATAGTTCGTGAGATATGAAAAAATGTTGGAAAAAACTTGTTTTTGCACATGGCAGCAAATAGTGCTATTCGGTCACACGCAATCTGCTGAGCA
>CACRXK020011968.1:0-15672 GCA_902702795.2 Paramuricea clavata
ATCCGATGGATACATAGGATAAGTTATATAAAAAAAATGGATCCGACGGATCCGATGGATACATAGGATAAGTTATATAAAAAAAAATGGATCCGACGGATCCGATGGATACATAGGATAAGTTATATAAAAAAAAATGGATCCGACGGATCCGATGGATACATAGGTAAGTTCTATAAAAAAAAATGGATCCGATGGATCCGATGGATACATAGGATAAGTTATATAAAAAAAATGGATCCGATGGATACATAGGATAAGTTATATAAAAAAAAATGGATCCGACGGATCCGATGGATACATAGGATAAGTTATATAAAAAAAAAAAATGGATCCGACGGATCCGATGGATACATAGGTAAGTTCTATAAAAAAAATGGATCCGATGGATACATAGGATAAGTTATATAAAAAAAAATGGATCCGACGGATCCGATTGATACATAGGATAAGTTATATAAAAAAAAATGGATCCGACGGATCCGATGGATACATAGGAATAAGTTATATAAAAAAAATGGATCCGACGGATCCGATGGATACATAGGATAAGTTATATAAAAAAAAATGGATCCGACGGATACATAGGATAAGTTATATAAAAAAAAATGGATCCGACGAGCTTAACTTTCTCAGCCAACACGTGCTCAAGATTAACATCACGAAGCGCTGTGATGTGCTCTTGGATTTTCTCAACGAACGAAACATTCGATCTTAAGCCAGCAACTATGTTATCTAAATCGAATATTTCGGGCGGCTTTTTCCTTTTCTTTTGCTGTTTATTAGACATTCTAACTATCACAAAAGAGCACAGTAAAATGAATCGAGTAATGAATCTCTGTGTCGCAAAATATTCAAAGAACTGTAATAGAGCACGTTGTTAAATTAACTGTAATAGAGCACGTTGTTATTACGCGCGCATTGTCGGAAAACTGGGTACCAGTGTCAGTGGTACGATGGTACTATAGTATGCCTGGAACGACCAAATGAAACTAGGCTTTAGTAATGCAAATCAGTTGGTTTATTAACTTATTTGCATTACTATTTGCATTATGTTATTGTATTATAGGAAAATCTTTAGTTCTTGTTGGTATTTTGGACTCGTGCTTTGTTATTGTGAATTTTGCTTATATTGCATAATTTTGAAGCCATTTTTGAGACCACCCTGACCGCTTTTTGATTAAATTTTTTATAAATGCATTAATTGTTAATAGTTTGTTCCAAAAAGAATGAACACAGAAAATTACTTGCACAAATTTAAAACTGCATGAATAAGCTGCACGAAATTCGCGAATTTGCAGTAAGCTGAGCGAAAATTAGCTGCAAAGAGAGAGCCTGTCTGTGAAAACAAGTACTTTAAAGATCAAGATACGATGCTTAATTAAACAGCAAAGAAGCACAAAATCTGAAGTTAAAGGCAAGTTTAAGGTATGTTCTATCAATTTGATGTGAAAAGTTCAAGGTTAACTCCTTAACGTTTTGGCCATATTTGAGCCCCAGGGATGGATCCAGCATGATCTGGAAGGGGGAGGGGGCTCCGGTGCCAAGTTGTGTTTGGTCATGCATGTGTGCCACCCGCCCATCAACTTGCTTGACTTGCAAAGTCTTGCTTGACTACTGTATTTGAATTGTAATTGTTGTTCACAGTTTGCTTATCATCATGTTATTACTCAAATTACTGTATCTCATTTTGTCTCTAATTATTTTTTGCTTTATCATGGGATAGAGCAGCCCCTTTTTGAAAAAGGGGCTAAAACGTTAAGGTTAGAACCCCTTAACTTTTCAAGCATTTTTAGGGACCGGTTAATAATGGGAGGTGGGTGGTGGCTGTGAGTGATAAATACCAGATATTGAACATTTCTTAGAGTCGCCCCTGATCACAAGACATTTATTTTCAAGACCACCACCCCCCTTAATTTGTTACATTTTTTTGGTGTAAAATAGGTAAATATGGGATAAGTACTGGCATAGAATAAAGATCCATACAGAAGGGCCACTTATGTCGGAAGTTTCTGTACTTGCGCATGTCGCATTATGCATGTTGGCCGCCATTTTCCTAGCCAGTTAATGACATTTTCTGGCATTAGCCAGAAAAACACGCTGTACTGGCTGGCTGCTCCGCCTTCTGGCCAGTAAACTGCATATTTTTGCATAAAAAAATGAGGACACGTTGCACCGCCGATTGGCGCTTCTGTTACTGATCTTAATTCTGTGGTACTGGTGTAAGACATCGTGTAGCCTAAATAATTAGAGAACCAGTATTCAAAATGGTTGTTATTTACTCCGAGACCTATGGTGAACTGTATATACATAATAAACTATGGAAACTACGATTATAGGAACTAAGTATTTAAAAAATTGGAGTTGCCCCTTGTAACATATTTTTCAGGTTGAGACTGCCCCCTTGGGATTCAGGCAAAAATAGTCGAAGCCAGCACCCTTTTCTCACCCAAATTATTAATGACCACTCCCTTTAATAGCCCTTTTTTCAAAAATGAAAAATGGCCAAAACAAAAACATCAACCCACTGCCTCAAAACCCTCTGCATCGTCATGCAGCAAACTCCTAGCCTTCTGTAACAACGGATCAGCACGCTAGATATCTCATTGCTAATATAAAAAGGCAGCAAAACTGCAAAAACAGTTTTGTAACTAGCTTCACAGAATGTACATAACATACGCTTTCTAAAATACTTAGAAACTGATGGAGCTAAAACCACCTACATTGCATCGAGGGAATTAAATTCACCAAGCGGTGTTTCAAAATTGGAAACTCTGATTATCTGGCATCGGAACGGGAAGCCGAAAAAGTTGTTGGTTATCAAACTGGTCCAGGGCCTTTTTTAAGGATTTTCCCGTGGGGGGGGGGGCATTTTTTGAAAAGGGGCCTTTCTGTGAGATAATATATTATAGGGGGATAGCAATGGCTGAAGGCCACGTGTGTGGCCAACATACCACGCACGAATGGGGGGGGGGGTCTGAGGGAGTACTCCCCCAGTGGAGGGAGTCGAATCCTGGAAATGCCATTTCCTGCATTCTGAGCATCCAAATTTGCTCTAAAATTTATGCTAACTATACTTGTATTTGAAGTAAAGATGGAAAAAATGCACAAAAAGTAAAAAAGAATATTAACTGTAATTTATCATTACTTATTAGAGGGATAATCCCCAGAAAATTTTTGAAATTTGAAACCCGGAAATGCTATATTCCTGCATTCTGAGCATCCAAAAAATAAAAAAATTATTAACAATAATTTATCATTACTTAGTGGTAGAAAAAAGTAACAATTTAAATCGATTTTGTTAAACAAGGACAAATGATAAAGCCTAAAACGTGCTTTCCGTTTATGTATTTGTTAATCTTCGCTGGTTTGTTTGTATAATTTTAGGGAAAAGGGACTTTTCCTGGTGGGGGGGCAAAATGTGATTTCGTGGGGGGCACAAGGGGGGACTGGGGGGGCAAATGCCTGCTTATTATCATTGAAAGACCCTGAACTGGTCTACTTCGATGATATTACTTTCTGCTGTATATAGCTCAACTACTTTGTCACAACTTCGGATTTTCTCGTTGTCCTTATTAAATAAATTAATACTGTATTTTTGTTGATTTTAAAATGTTTAGTGAGCAAAAATTGTTGTGTTACAGTCGTGGATGGGTGAAACAATATGCGAAAAGCAAAAATAGCGAAGGTAAAGAGATTAAAATTGGATTTAGTGTGTATTTTTTGAAATATTTTACCAACAAACCAAATATGGTAGTTGGGTAGTCCCATAGAAATATTAGATCTATTATTTCTAGGGGTAGTCCCCCCCTCCCCGTCCATGACAACTGTGACGTCAGCTACATACGGGACTTTGGGGGCGGGTTTTGGCGGGAAAATCTGTAATGTTTGGAGAAGACAAGATGGCGCTGGTTACCTCGTGTCATATCAAAGGGCATTTTTGTTCACAAATACCCATTTATTTTACGTTGTAGCGACTGGTTAGTTTTGGAAATTATAACTCAATGGACGGGGAAAACGATTCTGTATTAAAGAGAAAAAGATGTGCAGTTATTGTGATGTTATTTGTTGTGAAAGACGGCCCGAAATTTCGCTACATCGCAGTACTGGTTTATAAAACATTTACAAGCAACAACAATTGAACTATATGACAAAGAAACAAGCCAATCAAGTTCTTCAGTTTAAAGGTCAGTTTACTTTTTAATAATTAGTTCATTTAGTTGTATATTAATACGAATTACGAAATATTGGATACTAGTAAAAACTTTTTACGAAGTGGCTAATCGCCTAATCGTACTGGAACAGTACGCCGAGTGTGATTTGCTATTCGTACTGCAATCGTAATATTTAAGATAAACCCTTCTCTAACCCTAACCAATAAAGCCCTAATAAACTATTTGAAAGTTTTTTATTTCGAGAAAAAAAATTTTAAAATATTTTAAGAAAAATTTCTAAGCCAAACAGACAACCGACGGCTAAAACTAAACCCAGACCCGACCTCGTTTCACTTCGCACGCACGCAACGCCTTTGCTGAAATATCCACTACCAGCCTGAATTGCTGAAAGCTATTGCAAAAAACTATTTTAGGGCACATAAAAAAATAGTTGGTTAGCGTCCTTAGCTTTTGCCAAAAAGTGGGCGGGCGGACGCTCTTTTTTTTTTTCAACGCCTTGGTTTTAGGTCCGAAACTGGATTTTCATGTGCAGTACAGATATTTTTTATATATTTCAAAATATGATTCATACCGTCATTTTTTCACACAATTTCGCCACTTATTAACACAATTGACTACAGTCGACAGAAATACTACATATATTAGAGCCTGTTGATCAGTAAAAGTTGGGGTTTTTTTAAATAAAAAAATCCTGAGCGGGGCCTTTTTTGTGGGCGGGCGAGGACGCTAACCAACTATTTTTTTTTATGTGGCCTTATATTACTACTTTACAAAATGTAAGAATCGGGTAGCCTGCTCACAGACATTGTTATTCTTACGCCAAGTGACGAATTACTACCGTCTGCTTACCCAAGCGCCAAACTGAATTCCATTACGTCGACCAATCAGAATTTACCTTCCAAATTCTGGAAAGTGACTTCAGTTGATTTAGGAGTGGAATAAATATAAATGTATAGGTTGAATTTTGCTCAAAATTGCACATAAATTGAATTTAAAGATACTTGTCCAGGTAATAAAATGCACCATTAATTAATGATCATATTTGGATATTAAAGATGTTCGGTTATATTTAAAACGTGGACAAGATTGGCATATTTAATATAATGTATGAAGCCAAACAGGCGAGACAGCATCAAAAGCCGAATATATTTCGCTGAAATTTGAACTTTTGACGGATGTTTATCTTTATAAGACAACAGAACTCGGAAGACAGAAAATTTGATATAATACTGTGGCAAAATATTAGCTTCAAAGTAAACTAATTGTGCCGTGATGAATTTTCCAATTCGCCCAAACTTTGAAATGTTTATACTCTAACTTGGCTATACTTTTCTACATGACAATGAGAGCTTAATCTTTTAGAAGTTTTCGTCAAAGTCATGGCATATAGGAAGTATCAAGAGCAACATTTGGACATATCCTGATATACTCGAGTTTCCCGATTGATTGTTTGTCATTGACATTGTTAACAAAAATTTAAATTTTGCCTACTGCATTGCTCTAGCACTTTATATACACCAATTGTTTGCTCAACATGCGAGAAGATGATCACAATATTATTCTATGTAAACATCGTAAAGTTCAACGCTATAGTTTCCAAAATATATCCACACACAAGTAACAAATTTCAAGTTTCAATGCAAACAATATATTCCAATGCATGTGCAAGGGCTTTCCCCAGTAGCTAATCTCTCAATAAGGTGGCTTCCAATTGGCTCTAACTCTTTTGAACACTGCCAGATGATTGGCTCCTAAAACAAAGGGAATTGAATATGCAGCTCGGGTAAGCAGACGGTAGTAATTCGTCGTTTGGCATAAGAATAACAACGTCTGTGAGCAGGCTAAGAATCGGGTGCCATACTTCAGTACGATTATTGGGTCATACTAATTACCGACAATTACTAATAACAAGCACGCAATTACCGGCAACAAGTAGGGGTGCACCTGATTTGGAATTTTCATATCTGGCTGGAACCGATTTTGGGCAAAAATTCCGGCCGGATTTGAGATAAACCAGTAATGGTCCCAATTGGGTATAAATTGTGATAATTCAGTATTATGTTTTTTACTATTTTTAGTTAGTGTCAGTTTAGATTTTTGATTGTGTTTAAACCTTTTTTAAATATATTTTTGTTAATAACTTAATATTTTATAATAATATAAGTGTTTTTTAAACTTTAAAGCTGCCAAATTGATGGCTTACCCCATTCTTGAATATTTTGAGGTGAAAACAGAAATTTAAATCCGGCCGGATTTTGTCCAAATCCGGCTGGATGGCCGGAAAATTTGTTAAATCCGGTGCACCCCTAACAACAAGCACACAATTACCGACAACAAGCTGAAAAATACGGACAACAAGCAAATACATACTTTCATTGTATTCTTATAGTTATTTGGTTGTTTTTGAGGAAACCCAAAATATATAAGTTTGACAGATTTTGTCAAACATTGTTGAGTTAAAACATTCTGCTATTAAAGATGATGGATTCACGTAGGCAGACACCATATAAAAGTATAGATAGGAAACGAAATTTCAAGTAGAAAATCAGTATTAACTAACCTATTATCTATAATAATATAACTACCAACTTCTATAAAGTGTGTATGCGTATAATGTGTCTAAAATGTTTAATAGTAACAAACAGAAACAAGCTATAAATTATTTACATCAATTCATACAGCCATGCATTCATACAAATAACTATAAGAATACAATGAAAGTATGTATTTGCTTGTTGTCGGTATTTTTCAGCTTGTTGTCGGTAATTCAAATTGTGAGCTTGTTGTAGCAGTAATTATGTGCTTGTTGTCAGTAATTTGCTGCTTGTTGTCGGTTGTTGATGGTAGTTGTTAGTATGACCACGATTATTAGTTCAATCGAAAAATCATTTATATTTTCACATTTGGAATTTTTTACGATTGATCACGAAGATCAGCGGATATTTCTATACGCTTTCTAGATATACTATTGAATTTTCCAAACTTTCCAGTCAGGCAAAGTTCCACCCCACACCATGGAATTTCATTTCAGCACCCTATATCATTCTAGAATACCTTTATTAATCATTTCAGCAACTTCGGCTAGCTTGCGTTGTTTTTGCTAAATACTGCTCACAGGCTGTTGTCCAAGGGGGGCACCCTCAGTCATTAACCCCCTTGCCACATTGCAACATTAACAAAACAATCAACCCCACTGCCTCAAAACTCTCTGCCCCTGTCATACAGCAACCTCCTAGCCATCTTTAACAACAGATGTCGAAGATGTCTACACAATGCGATGTTTGCTTATGATTGTTGTATGCAACTTGCTGACCCCATCCCTGCGACTTTGTGTCGTCTTTCTATACAGTACGATTATTGTATGTGTCATTTCCAACCGAGAGATATATTAGACCCTCTTTCTACTTTTTTTTACTTTGCCTTGTTCACATTTTGAACAGGAAGCGTACCAATTTCGCTTTCTCTCGTTGATGTCCGCCATTTTGAACTATTTTTTCATATCTACACGGCACGATTTGCGTCGCAGGGATGGTGTCAGCAAGTTGCATACAACAATTGTAAGCAAAAATCGCATTGTGTAGATGGTCCTTAAAAGGCATTGAACCAGACTAGTTTGATATACCAACAACTTTTTCCGCTTCCGATACCAAATTTCCCAATTTTGAAACACCCCTTGGAGAATATAATTCCCTCGATACAATGCAGGTGGTTTTAGCTCCATTTTTTTAAGCATTTTATAAAGTGTATGCTATGTACATGCTATGAAGCTAGTTTTGTTGGCATGCTTTTTTTGAAAATTTCAGCGGCCATGTCGGCAGGTACAAAACGCAGGTTGCAGGTTGGATTTTTTAAGCATTTTATAAAGTGTATGCTATGTACATGCTATGAAGCTAGTTTTGTTGGCATGCTTTTTTTGAAAATTTCAGCGGCCATGTCGGCAGGTACAAAACGCAGTATTGCAGGTTGGAATTTTGCAGGTTGGAATTTTGCAGGTTGGAATTTTGCAGGTTGGAATTTTGCAGGTTGGCGAATTTTGCAGGTTGGAATTTTGCAGGTTGGGGATTTTGCAGGTTGGAATTTTGCAGGTTGATAATGCGAGCTTAAAATTACACCACTTTTTAGTATTCTAGTATAATTTAGTTGTGCATTTATTGCAGTCTGACTCCTTGTCGGCGCCTCTGCTCTAAGGCTAGTGGCCATCACCCCTGTGAAAACATTCAAAATGACCAGATTGGCTTGGACCTACAGGGAGACGAATGCAGGGGTGTAGGAACCGGGGGGCCAGGGGGGCCTGCCCGCCCCCCAAGTTTTACCAAGTGCCCTTTTTCCGGGAGCAAAGTGCCCTTTTTTGTGTTAAAAATGTTTTAAGGATTGCTTATTTTTGCCCAAAGCGCACTTTTCGAAACTTGAATTTATGTTATTTTCTGGAATATTTTTTTCATTTTGGGAAAAAATATGATGTCCGAAAAAAAATTTTGTGTTTCCGGAAATTTTTTTTCATATTTAGGAAAATTGGATATATCTGGAAATATTTTTTTGGTATGTCCGGAAAAAAATGTTGAGACCTCCCCCCTTCCCACCCCCGTCGCCAACATTTCCGGGAAAAAATTTTTAGATGCCCTTTTTTATTCGGAAAGTGCCCCTCAAAGCCTGCCCCCCCCCCAACTTTTAGAAGCTTCCTACGCCCCTGGACAAATGTTTTGATTGTTGCGAGGTGCCTACATGATGTGGCGGCGTTTATACTAGAATGTTGTTAAAAGTTAACTAACTCTCGAGTAATGATACGGTAATTGGGGGCTTGAGTGGTCTCATAAGTGGGTGCAGAGGAGAGACACCTCATTCAGGCATTTTCTGAACTGCCACCACGTCATGTAGGCTCCTCGCAACAATCGAAACATTCGTCCCCCTGAAGACCCGAGCCAATCTGGTCATTTTGAATGTTTTCACAAGGGTGATGAGCAGAGGCTAGAAACATGGTAGCAGGATAGGCTGATATCAAAAGCGGCGACAAGGAGTCAGACTGCAATAAGTACAAAATAAAATTATACTAGAATACTTTATAGTAGTGTAATTTTCAGTTTGCATCATCAACCTGCAAAATTCCTGTCAACCTGCAAAATTCCAACCTGCAAAATCCCCAACCTGCAAAATCCCCAACCTGCAAAATTCCAACCTGCAAAATCCTACTTTATAGTAGTGTAATTTTCAGTTTGCATCATCAACCTGCAAAATTCCTGTCAACCTGCAAAATTCCAACCTGCAAAATCCCCAACCTGCAAAATCCCAACCTGCAACCTGCAACCTGCGTTTTGTACCTGCCGGCGGCCATGTTGTTCAAGCCAAAACAAGCTAGGTTAAACCCATCATGGATTGTAAAATAACATTTATTTTATTATCCATGGTTATATGAACAGGCTTTTTCCAGGATTTTCTCTTGGGTCCGTTTTTGCAGAGAAGATTGAGTTTAGCTGAACAGTTGGGGTGGCTGCACCCCCCCCCCCCCCCCCCCCCCCCAATAAATGTAATTGAGACTGAATGTGTTAAAGCAAGGACACTATAAACTTAAAGATGGCTTGTCAGGCTTCCAACTGAAAACTAATTCCGACACGTCACAAATTTTATAACTCAAACAACTTCATTTTTACTGCACTGAAACTTTGGTGAGAAGATTGAGTTTCAAAACTCAATTCAGGATTGAGTTAAAAAATATCCCTGAAAAAAACCCTGATGAAGTAAGGTTTGAATGTAAAAAATGACTTTCTATTCAGTTCTGTATACAGTTCAGTGGCGCAGACAACTTCAGATTATCGCCCGAAGACCTGGGAACGAACTTGCCGAAGAGCATGCATAAGCATAAATTATGAAATAAATTAATGAGGTTGATTTAAGGTGGCTCCCTACAGTTAGTACAGTTTAAATACGATTTATATAGATCAGACTTCATCCTTGCGACCTGCACGTGGAATCGTCGTGTTTACTGTTCGGCAAAAATATTGAAACAAGCTGCGGGAAGTTTTTTGGCGTTTTTATCTACAAAGAAAGCTCCAGTTTTTCATTATAATGTTTTCTTCGGTGAAATTTTTTTAAACTTTGTATTTTTGTTATACAAGACGAGTAGTACAACATATCCAAATTTTAAGAAATTCTACAAATAATTTTTTCTGTAACCGTCATTCACGAATATCTCGAAAACTTATTTGTAAATTCCCTTCAAATTTTGATATGTTTTTCCTTTCTGGGCCATAAATTTTCAAAAAAAATTCAGAAAACTTCACCAAAGGAAAATATAGATATTGTCAATTTATTGTGAAATTAGACAATAAAAGTGCAAAAGATTAAACATCATGGTTGCCATGGCAACACGAACACTGTTCTAATTTGTTCATAAATGGACAGCACACAGCTTCTGAACTTTCCTTGAAATGATCATATTGCCTTGTCTTAAGTGTATCTAATATAAATTCGGTTCAAAGCGAACGTTACTCAAAATACCTAGAATTTTAGAGAACTGTAGCGAAGCTAAAAGTAGCGAAAAGCGAAGTAGCTAAAAGTAGCGAAGCTAAATAAAAGAGATTAAAATTGGATTTAGTGCGTATATTTGAAAAAAATTACCACCAAGTATGGTCTCCCCCCCCCCCCCGTTCACAACACTTGTGACGTCAGTTACATACGGGACTTCGGGGCGGGTTTTGGCGGGAAAATCTGTAATGTTTGGAGAAGACCAGTGGAGAAGACAAGATGGCGCCGGTTACCTCGTGTCATATCAAAGGGCATTTTTGTTCACAAATACCCGCTTATTTTACGTTATAGCGACTGGTTAGTTTTGGAAATTGTAACTCAATGGACGGGGAAAACGATTCTGTATTAAAGAGAAAAAGATGTGCAGCTATTGTGATGTTATTTGTTGTGAAAGACGGCCCGAAATTTCGCTACATCGCAGTACTGGTTTATAAAACATTTACAAGCAACAGCAATTGAACTATATGACAAAGAAACCAATATATACAAGCCAATCAATTTCTTCTGTTTAAAGGTCAGTTTAATTTTTAATAATTAGTTCATTTAGTTGTATATTAATACGAAGTACTGGAACAGTACGTAGTTTGATGCCGAGTTTGATTTGCTATTTGTACTGTATACGTAGTCGGAATATTTAAGATAAGGTATGGATAAACAGACCCCAACCCCTTTTCTAACACTAACCAATAAATGTGTAATGAACTATTTGAGAATTAAAAAGGTCAGGGGGGAAATTTAAAAATATTGTAAGAAACATTTCTACAGGGCTGTTTTATATGGAAAAGCAGGGTGGCCCTCTTCGCAGGATGAATTTTGCTTGCGTTTAATATACAAGGAAATTTTATCCTGCTTGCTGGGCTAGAAATTGTTTACAATGCACTCAATTGGCTTTCCCGGGACAACTTTCAAAATTAATTTTTGCTTCAAAACTCACTATTTTGTAAACATTGAAGGGTCTCTGTAAAGAACGAAATTAACCCAAACCGGAAACAATCGAAACCGGAAATTCCCACCTAATTTCCTGCATAAACAAATATAAATTATATTGTTGATGCTAGATCACTGGCATGTCATTTAGATAAATATCCTCCGAATGTCATAACTCACAAGGTTGTATACTATTTAACTGCTAACAATTTTGTAAATTATTCAATAATCTTATTGCATCTTCCTGAACAATGCTGGTTTTGTTTGACAAAAACGATATTGCATTCACTTTCTCATTTGACATCCGACGTGGCTTCCACTAAAATGGCACGCTTCGTGATTTAAAAAAAAATACATGCTAATTTACATGTTTCCAAATCCCAATTTATCTGACTGCATTTTAATGGATTCAAATATTCAGCACTTTGTTCTTTCAATCACAAGTAGTACAAGTATTATTGCATTCAATGGTAGTATTTTATTCGGCTTTATATGTGTATTTTGTATGTGTATTTTTTATATTTGCAGGGCTCAATATAACAGCCGATAGGTCTCCGGTCAAAATGACCGGTCAACTTGATTTTAGCTCGGTCAAAATCTGTTTTTGACCGGTCACAAATACTTGTGCACTAACAGTGAAAAAAAGTTATAAGAAATTTGTCTTGAGACAACTTTTATTGCTTTGTCATGTTTTAAACGCTTAGTTAAGACGTTAGCAGTCCCTATATATAAAGGTGAACAGGTAACGTTATCGTCGTTACCAGAGTTGTTTGCCGATCTGATTGTCGAGGTTTCAGTTTTGCCGCTGAAAATCCTGAGGGCTTTTGTGTTGTGCGACTACTTTCGCAGCTATCTTCTTTACATTTTCCAACAAGAAAATTTTCTTCGCTGTAACCTAGTGTTTTAGCAAGCCACAGAGCATATGCAAATTGAGTCTTGCAAAAAATGCAGAGGTATTTGATGGTTTTCCGTCCACACTTCGTACAATCCTTGATCGCCCAAATCCAGACTATAAGAGAGGCATTAGTCAAGTGGTGCTACCCAAAAAAAACCCAGCTGATTCGTTAGGCGACGAAGAGTCTGGAATTTTTACTTGAAGCCAATCACTTTTGAGAAAAATCTGAGTATTAAAACAACATAATTAAAACAAAGTTGAAACCTTTCAAGTTCAGCATATACTATGTTTTTGTCGTACATAACTCGACGTACTTACGGTGAAATTGCGTACTTGCGATGAAATGTACAGTTTTTCTCTGACAATATTTCAGCAGACATCATATGCTGAGGAGAAAAAACGATTTAAAATTCTAGGGAAATGTATGAAAATGTGGCCGGTCAATATAAAAATGTTATTGATCTTCGGAGTTACACTTGTTTTACACATTTCTTTGTTGTACATTTCACACCCTGCGTCAATTTGAAAGTCTTTGTTTATTATCCCGGTGAGCCTGCTCGCAGGCTAAATTTTAGGCAATTTTATGCGGGGAAATTAGGTGGGAATTTCTGGTTTCGGTCGTTTCCGGATTCGGTTGTTTCGGTTTCCGTTCTTTACAGAGACCCGCTATTGAAGCACATACTGCGATTTGCAGTTGAGTTTAGAAACAGGAAGTTTTACCGCACAGTTTGATCGTAATGTTGTCAAGCGGAAATGTGAATGTTTTCATGGGAAATTTAGGCACCGCTATTGAAGCACATACTGCGATTTGCAGTTGAGTTTAGAAACAGGAAGTTTTACCGCACAGTTTGATCGTAATGTTGTCAAGCGGAAATGTGAATGTTTTCATGGGAAATTTTGGCCAATCACATAATTTCTGCGCCTTCTTTGCTATGATTGCCCAGAAGTGCCTAAATTTCCAATGAAAACATTCACAGTTCCGCTTGACAACATTTGAGTTTGCCCTTGATAAGTTGTGTGTTTCAACGATCAAACTGCACGGTAAAACTTCCTGTCTCTAAGCTCAAATGTGCAAGTCACAGTATTTGCAACCTTTTTTGTCTCTTTTACGTATGTAATGTCAAGAACTATAAAAATAATTGCAGAAAAGACTTCACACTATCGAAAATATTTCATCCTGGCAACAGGGCCAAATTTTCACCTCGGTTGTCCGTATAAACGCACAGGAATTTTTAAATTCTACTACACAGCGAGATCTCGCTTATCGGGCTGTCATGCCAATGGGCCAGCCCAGTCCAATATAAAAAGCCCCTATGCCAGGGTGCATTCCATGTAAAGTCTACGCCGAAGACACAGCGAGATCTCGCTTATCGGGCTGTCTTGCCAAGTGGGCCAGCCCGGTCCAATATAAAAAGCCCCTATGCCAGGGTGCATTCCATGTAAAGTCTACGCCGAAGATACACCAATATTGTAATGTGCCAAACTCACGCCGAAGATCTTCGGCTTAGGCCACTTAAAATGCACCCTGGCCCCTATGTCAAACAAAAAATATCTAAAACAAAACCTGACCCCCAACTTTGTTTCATTTTGCATCCACGCTATGCCTTTGCCAAATATGCTGAATTGCTGATTCGCTGTTGCAAAAAACTGTTTTATATTACTACTTTACAAAATGTAATAATTGGATGCCATACTTCAGTACGATTATTAGTTTGATATTAATAATTATTTATAAGCACTATTATACAAGAAATGTCAACAATGAATTTTCCTTCAATGGTTGCTTTTTATTGGTCAAAAGTTTAATATTGTTTTGACAAGAGAAATGTTTCTCAACAATTTTCAGAAAGTTTTCGAAGACTTCTAGAAGGGGTCTGTTTTTAATTGGGATATTCCATTTAAAAGACGTAACCCCCCTATCGAGGACAATGGTTTTACCATATCTCTGAAGAATTCCTGTCATAAAAGAGATCCCCTGAAGAATTCCTGTTAATTAAATAGCATTTACCCCTGAAGAAGTCAGCATTTACCCCTGAAGAAGTACAATTTTTACACCTGACCCCTAAGGAAATTGCATTCGAAATAACGAACCCCATAGACGGATTTCCACCATAGACGGATTTTCATTTTT
The DNA here is from genome assembly GCA_902702795.2 of Paramuricea clavata. NCBI lineage: Eukaryota > Metazoa > Cnidaria > Anthozoa > Malacalcyonacea > Plexauridae > Paramuricea > Paramuricea clavata. The sequence goes on from CACRXK020011968.1 coordinate 14,648, forward strand.
TTACTGGGGTGGTGCCAGAAATTTTAGGGGGGTGAGCCGTGAGCAGGTGACTGAAGCAACACAAAGTGTCACCAAACCCCAGTTAGGTCTATATTCTAGGGGTGGAGCACTATAGAGCTGCGAGGGGGAGTCTAGAGAGCAGAAAACAAAGTATCCCAGGAAAAATTTGAAAAAATCATGATTTCTAGCTTTGAAAAAGTTTTTTGAAGTTGTCATATCAATGGATTTTTAAAGATTAAATCTAGGCAAGTCTATTTCCTAAAAGAATTAAATTAAAGACTAAAATAATGTTCGTAAAAATTCCAAACGTTCCTTGCAAATAAGCTATTTGCATGGCAAGGCACTGCAGGGTAGCACCTCCCCCCGAAAATCCGTCTGTGAATTCCACAGGAGAATTTGTTTACCCATGAGGAATTTGGGAGTTAAAAAGGGAGGTTCTGGATATTAAATGTTTATAAACATGATGATAATTTTCCAGAATTCTTATCTGGTTCAATAGAAATTTTATTTTCCAAAGTTTTAAAATAAACAGAAGTGCAGATGTACCCAAAACAGCTGGTTAATTTTTACCCACTGGTAGCACTAATCAGCTAAAGCTTTGAACCATTGGCCCCAGGGGCCAGTTGTTCAAAGCTGGGTTAGCTTAATTAACCCTATTTTAACAACTAAAATTCAAAGCAAACTTCCTTTATCAGTCGAAAGTGATTATTTAGAACTGAATTTATAAAAGTGGTGGGAATTGAACCCGCGACTTTTGGGATACTAGTCCAATGGTCTGCCAAGTGAGCTATGTGGTCAAGTGGGTTCGAGTTGATGATATTTTGTAACCGAGTCCAGTTCCTTTGATCATATCATAGAATACACTGATATCGAAAGAACTAGACTTCCAAAATATCATCAACCGACTTGACCATGTAGCTCAGTTGTCAGAGCATTGGACTAGTATCCCAAAGCTTGTGGGTTTAATTCCCACCATGGCCAAGCTAACTTTTCAGCTGGTGTGGATACACATTCAGAGTAACATT
>CACRXK020011969.1:0-15671 GCA_902702795.2 Paramuricea clavata
TATTCTACCATGCTTTCCAACAAAGAGCCGCTGTTTTGCCGCTGTATATTACTTCTTCCTTAAATTTCTTCAATCTCCATCGTTTAGTTTTCGTTTCTTCGACAACATCTCGAGTTTTATACAGTATCCGATCGAAGGAGTTTTTATTTTGAATATCAAATTTCAAATAATGTAAACAGTCGCTATCGCGGCCGTGATTGGCTGGCTGTTACCGGAAATATCTGCTTCCCCCCCTGTAAATCCAACGGTAAAGGAGGCCTGGTTGCGCAGACGTTCGCCGTAGTAATTTTCGGCCTGGGCAAGTTCAATATAAAATGGGTTTTGATTTCCATTGTTAAAATATGGTCCAAAACTTGTACATCTCGCCGAAGTACCTCCGTATTTTCGAAGAACGGCATTTGTTGTACATGCTGGCGAATTTGTTTGGAGAATAAAGCGATTTGAGTGTGAGAATTTTCGATTCGAAGTGCCGTGCGGTCGTATCGACGATCGGGAATGGTTAGCCTTTATCATGTTTCATGTATACTAGTAACATCGAGTACAAGGTCTCGGAAAATATTAGTACAACAAAGGAGGAATACAAGGAGAACACACACTATCAAATAGGCAAGTCAATTTCATTTTAAAATTTATATTTTATGACATATTTTTACTATAATATACAATTAATATAATATAAATTTATACTGTATAAAGTCTATACTGACCCTTGCGAGATTGGGCCGCCTGTGCTTTAATTGCTTTCAACAACTTTAAACATTCAACAAATGATCCTCTTGATTTTTTAATCCATAAATTTCGATCCAAAAAAGCCGCAATAAAATGCAAAAGTTCGTGTTTTCCAGGACGCCATCTTCCTAGCAAGTGTCATGGCGTGAGCATGACGTGTACATCTAGGGAAATTTTAGAACACGAAATCCTATTAAGTTACACATCTGGTATATACTTCATCTGTGATATCGTCATATTGCGTATATTGCAATTTTATGAAGATCTGTTTAGAGGGTATATGACAAATTGAGATCATGACTCTTAAAGTTTTTTTCCATATATATTTTCATTTTTGAGATATTTAGTTCGTTTGGTATGTAAATAACACAACATTTTACGTCATATTGCATAATGAGTTTGTGAAGGTCCAACAAAGCCTTGGTCAAACGAGGATGAGAGTTGATGAGGGTTTGCAGTCGCGAATTGGGACATTTTAAGCTGTAAACTAACAAAGTAAATGATTGATGAGTCTTCCAACTATGTTTTGACTTAGTTATGCTTACCCATAAGGCCGGTAAGGCACGCCAAAATATTAATATCTGACCCACGAGGGGCGCTGGAAACAACTAACGTTAAGCAGCGAGGAAGCCATTTAAAAAGGCACTTCTGAGCCCTAGTTTTTGTGGGTAGCAATCTTCGTTCAAATTTTGCTGTTCGGATACTCGATTATTTGTAGCTAATAGTTTGACAAATTTCGGCATTGATTGGAACATTATTCGTTGCATGACGCTAAATACTAAAATGCAGTGTATAAAAAAAACATGACAGCTTGTCAACTACATTTAGGACGCCTTTTTTTTGTGACGATTTTTTCATATAATTGGAAACCTTGGTAACGTTGTTGAGAGGAACTTCAGATTCAAGACAGTTCTCAGTATCAATTCATATGAATAACCCAAGACTTTCGAAGTGCAGTCAATATGCTGCCTAAAGGCAATATGCTGCCTCCGCACCGTTTGGGCAAAACGGGTGCAGCTGCCCCCGTGGTCCCAGTGCCCCTGAAATCATCCTCTCTCTGACAAAACGTTCCCAAAAATAGGAAAGTTTACGTGTCGATTAATTTTTTTGGATCTCTTGAAAAAGATGACTCATGATTTTCACTACTTTGAAATTGCGAATCACACAACCTTTGAGGTCACATTGCAAAATGAGCTATAATATTGGTAACATTGGTGATTAAGTCTGTAGTCTTGCATGACGATAATACAGGGTGTCCAAAAAAAAGAAAACTATTGAAATAAATGTATTGTTAGAATTTGAATGCCTCAGCACTCTGCTGAACCCACACGTGCATCAAAGCTTGACGTAAGTAAATTTTATGCATAAAGAAACCGTTTAAGAAGCTGTTTTAAATTCCCAAGAGCAGAAAATCGTGCGCTTTACAAAGATATTTTAATTTCTTAATAAGTCAATATTTAATATATGCACCCTTGTCAATATTTTACGCATCTTTGCGTTCAGCTTCGTGCTAGGGCATTCAAATTTTAACAATACGTTATTTCAATGGTTTTGCGGGGTTTTTTGGGACACCCTGTGTAGTATAACTTTTGGTTTGTGGAAACATCACGTATAAAAAAACGCCGTACGCACTGGTTGATCAATTCCATCTCTTCTTCCCAATAGGGTTGTATTCAATCTCTTTTTCCCAATAGATTCGACAAATTTACTCAAGGCATATCAGAGAAATTTGGGAGCCTGGGGCAAATTTTTATTTCGGGATTCTTATTTTTTCCCAAAATCCGGGGGGGGGGGTAAAATATTTTTCCTGACATTAAAAAAAGGGTCAAAAAATTTTTCCGGACAAACACCAGTTAAATTAAGGTAGGTTCAAAAAAAATTTTCCGCACAAATTTCTGTTAAAACATGGGTAAGACCAATTTTTTCGGACCAATATCTGTAAAATTTAGGTCTAGAAATATTTTTCTCACACTATTATTTATATCAAAAAAGTTCCAAATTATTTTTTCTTCTAATTTTGAAAATTTAAACTGGGGGCCAGGGGCAAATTGCCCCCTATTTTTACTTATAAACAAGCATCTACATTAGTCGTTACTTTTTATCTAGAATGTACCGACCCGCAGCCTTTAGGTATTGAAAATGGACAAATTCTTGACAGTCAACTATATGCTTCAGCATTGACTGGAACTAACGATGGAACTCACATTGGTCGATTAAATATGTTGAGTGGAGGTTAGTAACAGATTGCGAAATTTTCATTAGTTTAAGCATGCAACCTCTTTGACAACGCGAATATTACGTGTATAACGGTTTATACTGGAACTTGCATTAAAAGAATCAGCGAAGTTCTTTGTAAGCTAAATGGGGTGGACCATTAGATATCCTGGAAAAATTGGTGGGGAAATTTTTCCTGCAAGAATTTTCCTTTTGAGTTCGAAGCTTTGTCGGAATTTTTTTTTGGAGTAGAAGCTGTGTAAGAATTTTTTTTTGAAAGGCTTTACCTACCTTTTTTTCTCTCTACTGATAGAGAAAAAAATGGCGGCAATGTAGCCAAGCAACTATATTGGCACAAAATTTCCCTATTGAGCAATCATATGAAAGTTTAATATATTACAAAAAATATCTATCATAGTGACATAGAAGGTGTCAGTTTCATGGGTGTCAGGCATAAATACAAGAAATACTTTCTTGTGTGAAAATTAGTTAATTCCAGAACAGTGAAAGTATTTTTTCATTCAATCTCATATTTAAAAAAAAACTTCTGGTGCACCCCCCTATTACAGTATTAGTTTGTCCCCGAGCCAACGGCGCGGAGCGCCGTTCCGGGCGTTAGCCCGGGGCGAGGGTACTAATTCCGACCGGCTATTTACACCTGGAGAAAGGAAAGCATTAGCGAAGTCTAAAGTTCATCAATGATCGCGTGACTATGGTTCATGGGTGGACCTCCTCACTGATCTAAAAAATATGGCTGTTTGCTAGGAGTAGGATAAGCAAGATTTCAATTTTCAAGAGCATGTATTTGGAAAATCACGTTTCACACAATGAGCTTTGAAGCAATTTTCGTTTGAAGAAATGAGAAGAATTGATTTACAATGGGAATCGTGAAATATAGTGCAAGTTTGCTTTGAATGTTTAATGTTTATGAATTTTGTTGCTTTTAGGAAGCATTCATTTTAGCTGGGGGTGGGGTGGGGGGGCGGAGGAACTGATGTCTAATTCCATGCTTAATCTTGGAACCCCCGAGAGAAAAGTTGATAAAAAATTATGACCCCCTATTTTTTTACTGAAAATTGGGGGGCTGAAAGCGAGGGCCGAAGGCCCGAGGAAATTTTTGAATCTAGATTCTAGAGTCTCTGAAATGCCATTTCCTGGACTTTGGGGAAGATTTGACAGAATTCTGATGGTCAGAAAACAGCGTTTTAGTATGACGAAATTTACAATTTGGTAGTACTAATTGGGCGAAGGCGTATTTAATTAACTATATATTGGATAACTATGATAAGTTGCAGGAAACTGTGGGTAATATCTTCATTCTTTGCAGTTTGTCATGGATAATGTAGCCGCTTAAAATGAATAAAGCTTAAAATTGATAAAGGTCTGCATGATTTTGAAAAAAGAATGATTATTAGCAAATTATTAGGGGGGGAGGCTGCAGCCCCCCAGCCCCCTTCCCCCCTCGTTGCTACGGTCCTGCGTTTTCTTTCATTCATGTTTTCACACAAAAATGGATAAAAACGAGGTCAATTAGCCTTTCTCACGATGACGAATATCCGCCATTTTTGGGTGGCATCCAATTCTCATTAACCAATGCAGACAATTAAAACAATGTGAAAAGCAATTTTTCACAATAAACTAACCATTTACAAAGCAAACTAACCATAATTTGTCTAAAAAATTATAAAAAGTCGCTGTTATGTGAACTTATTTCGCAGACCTCGGCTGAAATGCCACCCAAAAATGGCGGCGTGAGAAAGGCTAATTGACGAACGTCATGGAAATGTTTTCCTATGGTACTTAATTGTACTACAATTAAGTATCCAATCATAAGAATTCAAGTACTCTTGGCCCAACACGATCAGGTGCATGCATAATAAAAAACGTGTTTGTGGTAATATTACATTTGGGACACTAATTCGTACTTCTACCCTTCATCAGAAATTGAATAAATTTTATTCAGGATCTGTTTTCTCCAAACAAGATCCTGTTTTGAATTTTTTCACAAAAAATCTTACCGAGTCAACTGACTCGGTTCAAGTCGATCGGTTGACTCATAGCCGCGATACGGGCCTGATATGCTCTACATAAACTCAGTTTCAATCTATAATGTTATTGATTTTATAAATGTTTTACAGCATGTACACACTGTACGTACGTCAAGTATATGTATCACATATTCTGCATGTAAGGTTATAAATATCTCAAAATGAGCCATATTAGCTATTTAAAAACTACCCGCGCTCAATAACTTTCACTTGGATTTCTCATGAAGTTTCACGAATCTTTTTTCTTTCCCCAAGTGCTTGCAGGATTTTTTTTCTAATACAACTTCTTGCATGACTTTTTTATCTGCCACCCCCCAGGATAACTAATGTTCCACCCCTAAGTTTGCATGGTCATGATAATATAATATTTAACAAATATAAAACACTTTCTAATCAACATGAGTGGAAATTTATCAATGATATTTTTTCGAGAATCGATCGAGAGCGCTTTCCATTTTCATACGTCCTTCCACTTTTGCTAAATTTAAGCATATTTTATATTGTATCTTGTGCGACACATCCGAGGTTTTCAAACTTTCCAGTGGCAGTGATTGTATTTTTAATTTTTTTTCTGTAAATATAATTGTTAATTTAAATTACGGTACGTTGTAAATAATCCCGAATTTTGATTAGTTAAAGTTTTAACTTAGCAACAATTAAGTTTGCCCATATATAGTAACGTTAACTTTCATCCAATAAATATCAAGTTTGAAACAATGAACAAATGTTTAATTTATGCATGCCGCACGGTCAATTAGCTATTTCCCAATTGAGCAGAGGACTGGGTCTAGTCGCTTGTTTAGAGGGACAAAAAATAAAGTTTGGTTTGAATATTTTGACACCAATATTTTGGTCAGAATATATTCACGCCAAAAGTGTAGTTTGAATATTTTGACACCAAAATTTGGCCTGAATGTATATTCACGCCATAGTTTGGTCTGAATAAATTATATTCAAACTAAAAGTGTAGTTTGAATATATTCACGCCAAAGTTTGGTTTGAATATTTTGACGCCAATAGTTTGGTCCGTAATATATTCACGCCCATAGTTTTGTTTGAATATATTCATGTGACGCCAAAAGTTTGGTCTGAATCTATTCACGCCAAAAGTTTGCTTTGAATATTTAACACCAATAGTTTGGTCAGAATTTATTCACGGCAAAAGTGCAACTTCGTACCCAGGGCTTTTGTGCTTATTGCTCGTCAGAAGCCCTGGGTACGTGGTTGCTAAAAATGTAGTTTGAATATTTTGACACCAATAGTTTGGTCAGAATATATTCACGCCAAAAGTGAATGTGGTTTGAAGATTTTGACACCATAGTTAGTCTGAATATATTAGCGCCTACAGTTTGGTCTGAATATATTCACGTCACAAGTTCGGCATGAATTTATCCACGCCGAAATTTGGTTTGAATATTTTCATGCCAAATTTTGGTTTGAATATTTATTCACGCCAGTAGCTTGACTAATTTGAATAATTCACGCCAACAATTTGGATAGACACAATTTGGATAGAATGTATTTGAATATTTTTTTAATCCAACAGTTCGATTTAAACATTCATGTTAGCAGTTTAGAGTTAACTTTTTTGGTTTGTATAGCTGTGTGTTTCGCTATAGTTATAACGTTCTGTCAATTGCTTCATTTCTTTTATCAATTGAAATTGTTTGACGCATTAAGCCTGTCATTTTTGTAGCTAGACCAAATGTAAAATTTAACTCGTTTTCAACATAACATGGTTTGTCTTTTTCTGTTTAGAAATACTATTCACTACCAGATAAATTCGATAAATTTATTACGTTAATTATTAGATATGTTTTTTTGGCAACATTTGCGCATTACGAGTTTGGAGTTTAAGGGATATCAAGGATTTTAAAATTATTTTTCTAAAAACCCTTATAGAAAATCCCTGTTTATAACATTTTCAAGGTTTGTACTCCTTTATAATTTTAAAAAATCTTGGGTTTTTCAGGACTTTTTTTATCCTTTTCCCAGGGGTTATTCTGGGGCATTTGAAATTTATACGAAACAATTTCCCTAAGAAGTTGACAGGTTTTTGAGTGTTTAATGCCGTACTTAAGATTTTAAATGACATTTAATTAATGATTTTCCCATGTGTCCCAAGACAAAAACTCTTTTTATTGCACCCTGTTTAGAAAACATCAAACAAAGCTAAAGTGGCTCAGTTTTTCAGGGTTTTCCAGGGATAAATTTGAAAGTCCAGGGTTTTTCGAATTCAGGACTAAAATAAAGGTTTTCCAGGATTTCCAGGGGATGTACAAATTCTGATTTGGTGGTTATATTTGTCACACATGCGTTTTCTAATTTTTTCGTCGAAATATGCGTAGATAACAATAAATTGTTAATCCCATGCATTGCGCTTTGTTCTGTCCAAGTTGCTTTGATTTAAGAACAACTTTTTGCAGTTTTGTTTTTTTAATCATTAGTCATTTGTCATGCGAAGTTGCCTTAAAATTCCTGCAATTTCTTTAGTTCCTGCAATTCCTGGTCCTATTGTTCCTGGGTCTCCAAACGCCCGTAAATTTAACTATAATTGTAGGCCTAACTGCTGTGAGATGTAGTCACTGCGTGTCTTCTGATTGGCCAATAGCTTACAGCTAAATATGAAAATCACGCAAGCTATACAGATAACCGTGTCATATATGCTATTATATAATAACCTTTAGAATTCATGCGATTTTATTGGTCGAGAGCCAAGCATGATCTATTACAGGACAGACGCACAGAATACGTGATTAGTTTTTAAAATGTCGAAAATATTTGAAAATTCCACTGAATTTATACAAATTGAATGAATTCATGCAATTAAATCTATAAACATCAATAAATACTTTCGATAAATTTGCAAAAACGATGTGACGAACTGAACTTTAACCTGAATAGCTGAGTAATAAACTGACTGGACTACACTAGTCTAATGGTAACTATCGTCGTCACTTTAGGTACACGGTTCACTGCGGGACCAGATGGCGAAATGTGGTTTGAGGTTGATTTTATCAAGTCGACAAAGATCATTGGGATAAAAATACAAGGGGCTGCAGGTGTATTCGACGTTATTCAAACTTTCACAGTGGCCTATAGCAGCGATAGAAATAATTTTATGCACTACAAAGAATATGACCAAATCAAGGTTAGATGTATTTTATTTTATTGATAAAGGTATATATATATTTATATATTTTGACCCAGTCCTCGACTTGAACTCTAGTCCAGTCCTTATAGTCGGAGTTGAAATATATTAGAGTAAAAAATATATATGAAAGTATAAACGATGGTATCAAAGAAGGACGCGAACTTTCGCCCATTCGGGCTTCTTCAAAATCATACATATGCTGATGAATAAATAAATATATGAATGACAAATAGTCTCGTTAAAATATTTTAAAAATTCAAGTTAGTTTTTAACACTGACGAAGCCCGAATGGGCGAAACGTTTGTAAAATAAAAACTTATACATTGATCTGCCTGGAGTTCGCGTCCTTCTTTGTGAGCATGTGACTCATAAGTTACAGTCTCATACCTATGGATTAAGTTCCACCGTCGAAAACAAAAAATGGAATTAGAAGTGTTAAAAGTTTGATAGAAGAAAATGCTAATATTGCTCATATACAAGAGGTTCATGAGGGAAACTCGAAGTGAATGAAGCGCGTTTTTCTGAGTATTTTGATGAAGAATGCTGAATGATGATGAATGCTGAAGAGAAGAAACTTGTATGAGGAAAGTAAAGCGATAAATACGATACTATAATGGCTTTGAATTTTATTATGCTATAGTGTACTACTTTATTATCCAGGGCGAGGGGTTTAAAAAATAATTGTACTTCTCTCAACCAATCAGAATTCAGCAATTTTTTCATGTAAATGACAAGCTGATCAATTTTTCAAATCAAGATCAGTATAAGTAATCGCATGGGGCCGAGTAAAATTAAGGTTTAATTTCACGCTGTTTTCAAAGCTTCACAAATTTATTCGTAAGTTAATTGTGAACTTGTCAAGTTCTTGAACCTCGTATGTCTCCATGTCTTCGCCGATGTTCCTTAATGCTGCCCATTTCTTAAATAGTGCAACCCATAAATTGTACTTTTTCTAGTATTCGAGTTTTCGCTAGAAGTTTGTAATTCTTCAATAACATTATTATCCGCAACGACAAAGCGAGAAGCTGTTGTTTTTATTGCTATTTAAAACAATAAACTTCCCGCGCTTGCGTCTCAGCCAATTAGGTACAAGTGATGTTGCCCTGAATTAAGAAAAACTGCCCTCATCATTAGCCAATCATATTGAGCAATTTTGTCCTCTATATGATTACAAATGAAATGCAGCCTTGGTTTTCAGCTCAATTCGCCAATTGTTGCCATGTTTGTGTTTAATTAGTTTACACTATTTCCCGCACAAAATGGTGAGTCGAACAAAACACTACATTATGTGTTGTGACGTCACATGCAATGGCTGTATAGGAAACATAGTGTAGTTGGTCTTGAGAGAAGAGAAACGTCCTGAAGGTAAAAATTGAAGGTAAAGAGGACAAAGAAACTACCAAATAAGGATGTTAGAAGAGAAATGAAACTACAGATCCGAAATCTTAAGTCATTGTGTGCGTGCGTTATATAGCTTCTGTCATCAGGACATCGGAGAGGTAGGAGTATTACGAAGAAAACAAACTTTCCAAGGGCTTGTCTATAACTTGAAAATCTTTTCCAAGAAGTCTTGTCAGGATCATTTAAAGCTTTGTTTTCTAAATAAAGGGACGAACAGAAATATACAAATTAACTCTGGACAAACGGCTCCAGTTTATAATCAGACAAGGCCCAATTAATTATAGTGATATCCATGTATACATGATAAACATTAAATATTTTTTTATTAAATTTGCAGATATTTACAGGCAACACCGAAATAGATACGGTTGTGGAACAACGTCTATCACGTATTATTTTTGCTCGGTTTTTGCGCATCATTCCTGACATATGGTTCGGCGATGATCCTGCAATACGGATAGAGATTACTGGCTCGTATTTAGGTGAGCATTTTGATTATGATATCATCAATATGCAATGGAATTGATAGTACACTGTATATAAACAAGTGAAAAGAATTTTAAGATTCAAGAATGCACGTACACGTATTATTGAAAGCAACGGTTCACTGTACGTTTTTATAGGCCTAATTAAACCCCAGTTTTTATACCCTTTTGTTATAAAAACCCCAGTTTTTATACCCATTCCGCAATGACGAATTATATGTACTGTATAGTGAGAAACCTTTGAGCTAGAATGGTTTTTCGTTTCGAGCTATGCTTTTAGGGAAGCAATGATTTTAGGCTGACAATTTTGAAGGATATACGATTCGATGATCAGCATCCCTCGATCAGCAACATGAACTGAATTATCATTTTTTCATTGACCAAACTGACACCAGGACAAACTGATATTTTTTTGCTTGCAAGCAAATTTTTTACGTTCAAAATTCGCACGTCTAAGGGCCTGTTCATATGGGCAAAAGTTATCCCGGTTAACGGGAAAACTTTTCGACTAGCTAAATATTTTTGTTCTGTTCATAATATGGAGAAACGTTATCCCGCTTACCGGGTAAAGTTTCCGTCTGTGACGTAACATTGAACATCAATTGAATTGAAAAGTTGCTGACACGACAGAAAGTTATCCCGCTAAGCGGGAAAGTTGTGTTCATATGGGAAAAACATTATCCCGGTCACCGAGATCTCGCCTGTCAACAAGCGAGATCTCGGTACACGGGAAAACCTTTTGTCTCATATGAACGCAGTGTAACTTTTCATATTATTTTTCATATACCAAGGCGAGATCTCGCTTGTAAACTTGTCGAAAAAATTTCTAGCTAACCGGGATAACGTTTGCCCATATCAACAGGCCCTAACTTTCGATGTTTTTTGCCTGATTCTTTTTTTTAAATAAAAACATGGAAATGTACCTGTACAAATTAAAAATGATGCACGCATGCGCACGTTATTGATACCTGCACTGCGCCTGAACTTTAAATTACTATTAGCCCCCGCAATTGACTACATCTACATGATTAACTTTCTTTCGCCTACTGTAGATACAGATTGGTTTCAACCATTTGCTCTGGGTATTGAGGACAATCTGATCCTTGATTCTCAAATGGCTGTTTCATCGTATTACTCCACATCTGGAGCGGGGAATGCTAGATTGAACTTAAAAACACTACGTGAAAATGTAGACACGAATACCACAGTTATAGTCAGATATGGTGGTTGGATAGCAGCAGAAGACGACAATGATCCTTGGTTTCAAGTTGATTTCGTAGCGAATGCAACAATCAGTTCGATATTTACTCAAGGCTTGGAGAATGGAACTTCCTGGATCACCAAATATTCCATTGCTTTTGGATATAATAGAGACAGGTTGCAAAATTACAGTATAAATGGACAAGTGAAGGTAATGATTATTGTAGGTTTGTTAAAGCGTTTGAATCCTATATCAATAGAATACACTAGGATACTGGAGTGTATATATCGGGCCAAAACAATGTACGAGATTTTAGGGAATATAGGAAAACTGTAGGGTTTTATTAGGTATTTTCGAAATTTTTTTCGGGATTTGTTTTGGGGGGTTTTGCAGAGATTTTTAGAGATCTAATGGGGATCTTTTAAGGGATTTTCGCGGAAGATGTGAAACCTCGTTTGAACTATAAATTGAAGCCAGAAATTATATGACGGATTTTAGAAACCTGTTTTAGCCCCCGTAATGTTTAACTGTGCTTGATGGCAGTACATTGTTAAAAGTATAGTGTGGTTATTTGAACAATTTTGGAAAAATTGTACTGTTCAGTCGTAATATACACCATAATTACTCCTGGGTTTTTTTCAGTCTTGTACAGTTTGAATGCGTTAATGCTTTTGTAAGTAATATATAACAAATGAGCCCAGCTCTTTCCCACATATTTTGAAGTGTTTTATACGCTGGTAATAAACAGCTTTCGAGTTTGTTATATTACTTCTCAAACGGACTTGTACAAGAGAATATCAAGGCGATGGTTGAATTAATTTATCGGCGTTTATTACCGTGGTATCAAGACAAAGATACGCTGCTCGTTTCCTTTGTGCCTTACTCATGAATTATTTTAAAATGAATATGAGAATTTACTTGAAAAACACATCATTACCTATTCCAGATATGCCACCAAATTTCATCGTCAATAGTATATGAGCCCTTTAGCAGTTGTTAATTTTATGCAAAACTTAATTTTTTTTGCAATTTAGTGTCCATTATTTATAAGTAATCGTATAAACATATTTTTACAACAGATATTTTCAGCGAACTATAACCTCAGTTCAATGGTAAAAAATAATGTTTACCCACACATTATGGCTCGTATCCTTCGAATCATGCCAAAAGAATGGATTGGATATTGTGCTTTGAGGGTGGAATTTTATGGTCAATACGAAGGTGAGAGACTGAGCACTATTATTATAGTATGTGTCAATTAAGGTTCATGAAATTTGACTATCTCTTGCATGGTAACAGTTATGCATGAACTGTGAATAGTATGTTATCGACCATGTAGTGAATAATAAAATCGTTCAGTTATGGCGCAAACATTATAGAGCTTTGTCGTCATTTTTGTTTCTTTGACACTTGATATATAATCGGCTTCCCCTAGGGAAAATCAGCGGTCTAGGGTCCACAAAACGTGCTGTTTTTCTCGGTCCCAGTCAATAAGTATTAATTGTTTTCTTGCATGTTAATTATAGGCTGCATTTAGTACGTTGCCGATGGCACTCTTTTCATGCCATCATTGCTACGATATATTTATCACCACAGCAGGCGATTCACCGCAGCAACACACACAATTTGTGAACTAATATTATTTTAGTGAACTTACTCGATTCTGATTGGTTAAAAACCGTGCCGATTAAACATTAATCGGCACAGTGTGCCGATTAAAGATTATATATCGTCACAAATACGAGCCCGCGTGCATTAAACACAACTTGAAAATTTGTATTTTCTGAGCTCTTATTTTGCAATTAGCTCTTTAAGTATATGTGAAGAATAAATAAAGATTTTTCACAGTTTTTTACAGGTATATGAATTAAAAATTAATGTCAGAGATTACTCTCAAAATTGACAAAGGCGCATGTGGCTGCATGTGCTCCCTTGACTACATTTTTAAAATATAATGTTTCTTATCATTGATTGCTTGTGTAAAATATTATAAAATGATATTAATAGGAAATTACACTATACGTTCTCCAAGTATTAATGAAAAATCACACCCGTGTTTGGCGAAATATTTATAATATCGCTCGTGCTACCCACTCACGGTATTTATGAATATTTCGCCAAACACATGCACGTGCGATTTTTCATTAATACTTCTCGAACCGTGAAACTTTTTACGAATATTGCTTATCTAATCGATACAAATCAAGTACTCTTTGTTTTTCAACAAATATATCTAATCAAAAATATAATTGGTAAGTCTTCCATTTGAAGAAACTGTAGTTTCCATTAGGTTTACAACATGTAGGCCGTTTGCTGCCTCCCGATATCGTTCACTTTCATTTCCCATGTCTTGAAACTGAAATATTTTTACAGGAACTAACATGCACTTTCGAACACGCTGAGTTCAAATCCGAAAAGTTTCCGCTCCGCGTAGACCTGCAGTTTTCTCACAAACTGCAATTTTATCTCCACTAATTTAACGACAACCTTTTTCATTGTTCAACGACACGGATCGATGACGACACACGATTATATCACTCAAAAGGACCTATTGCTATTAACCATGCAGTCTTCCTTTTAACAAAAGACCGGTTTTGCTCGAATCATTTTGAATTATGTAATAGTATGCGTAAACTTACGAGGAAGTGGAGAAATGTGTGCATGAGCTGTTTATTTGGTGATTTCAACGTATATGAAAGCCCTCTTTCCAATAATACTCGCTAATCGCACAGAATAACACCAACTGATATAATAGTTCAGATGCAATGATAAGTTACCTCTTGAATTACGTCTCAAAAACTGTGTTGGAAATTTAAATGCTGACCCATTACATCACATTACCGTTTTATATCAGTGTATAAAATATTTTGATCGCACGTAAGGAATTATTTCTCAGCCCATGCAGAGACATAGCCAAAAGACTTAGCATTAACGTACTTAACAGAAATTGGTCCTTTTGAGTGACATAATCGTTTGTTGTCATCGATCCGTGTCGTTGAACAATGAAAAAAGTTGTCGTGAAATTAGTGAAGATAAAATAGCAGTTCGTGAGAAAACTGCAGGTCTACGGAGAGGGAACTTTTCGAATTTGAACTCAGCGTGTTCGAAAGTGTTAATTCCCGTAAAAATATTTCAGTTCCAAGACAGGCGTTTTCTAGGCACTTTTCGAGGTCACAGCAAACGGCCAAATACATGCAGCTTTGTGTCTCAAATTTACTGTCGTTGTGTTTGAATTACGTCAAATGTACTTTTAAAAGATTACGTATACATATCCAAGTGAGCCGCTTTAATGTTCTATACTTTCTAAATGCAGTTCTTTTCTTCTAGAGTGCACTGACCCGCAACCTCTTGGGCTTCAAAATGGCAATGTCTCAGATAGCCAACTCTCATCATCAACTAAGTATGATTCCCTAAATGGACCTCATAACGCCAGATTGAATTTAACAGCAGTACCAGATGTGCGGGCCGGAGGTTAGTTATTACAGCATATGATTGTTTTATTTGTAACACAAGTCGATACTATCGGACTTTAGAAGTTGATATGAGTGGATACAATTAATCCAACTCAAACGACTATAAATACTCTTGTTTTGATTTGTTGAAACTGAAATATGCCGACTAGTCGGCTGAAAAATTCTTATGTCGCGATCATATATCAGTGTAGTGCTGATGAGCAAGATGAAAGTAACTGCTATTACAGTTACCTTTGATGTCTCCCGATTGTGGGACATCAAAACCGTGCCAGACCGCTCAAACTGCAAGCAGTGAGCGTGCGCAATGCGTAAGCGGCATGGCTCATCCTGTAGAGCGCTCAATAGCCTCAATATGACCTAAAGGCCGTAGAGCGATATCTAACTACAACTACTACAGACGGTACCGTTTCGGCCTTAGGCCTCATCAGTGTAGTTCTGATGAGCAGGATGAAAGTAACTGCTATTTACAGTTACCTTTGATGCCTCACGATGATGATTACTTTGCTTCCGTATTTTCTAAAGAAATTACCCCCGAAGAACTTTTAAAGATAGCTAATGACCAAAATGATGCAATCAAATTTACACTGGAACTACCCAATAACAACCAATTGCCATTTCTCGACACATTAGTCACTTTTAACACGGATACCAAAACGTTTTCTACATGCCTGTATAGGAAACCCATACACAGTGGCTGTATTATACCCTGGGGCAGCCACGGCTCGATAGCATCAAAAAGAGCGATATTTATTGGCGAAATCAAGCGAGCCATCTATTGCTCTTCCAATCAACAAGCCCGAAGGAAATCGTTAAGCACAGTGACGGAATTGTTTTTAAACAATGGGTACCCCAGAGAAATGATAAGAACGACCATTCGAAATGCGTCACGTGTAACTACCACCACACGAAATGAAGACGACGAACAACAAAAAACTATTTACATTAAAATGCCCTTCATTAATGAAG
>CACRXK020011970.1:0-15671 GCA_902702795.2 Paramuricea clavata
ATTGTAGTTCGTGGTTCTCAGTGTTCTGATGTAGTTCCATCTATGAATCGACAAACGTAGAATCTGGATCTTTTTCCAGTTGCTGTAAATGTTCGAGTACATCTCTATCAACCGCCAGTTTTAGTACCCTCATTGCTCAGCGAATTCATTCCAAACCATACGCTTACCATTCACTCGTTCGATCGCTTGTAAACCATACATTTGCCATCGTTCGTTTTCGTTCATCATGAGGCAGTCATGTTGTCTTTGACTAGGATGACTGACTTGACAACCATTACAGGATTCCACACAAAGTCTTTCAACTTCTTGTGCGACTGCATTCGCTAATATTCCTTCCAATAAATTGTAAGATGTGGTTTTACCGTGTAGACACGTCATGACTGATGTGGAACAAATATAGACGATGCTTGTTACAAGACGCTTGTCGATTTTATACAGACGCTTGTATAAAAGTTCATAGTAAGCCAATCCTAATCCCTCCATTGTATCATAAACGTGGGGGACGCTAAAAAATGCGTAGTCAGCAAGTTTCGCCCGATCGTGTTTAAGCCCGCCCGCGTGACGTCATTGCATATAATTATGACGTATGTTAATGAGTGACGTCATTACGCACCCTCCCTCCACCACACTCCACCACACTCCACCACAAAAATCCTCCATGGAGGAGTATTTATTTACGCTAAAAAATGCGTAGTCAGCAAGTTTCGCCCGATCGTGTTTAAGCTCGCCCGCGTGACGTCATTGCATATAATTACGACGTATGTTAATGAGTGACGTCATTCCGCACCCTCATTCCTCCTCACTCCTCCTCCTCACTCCTCCACCACACTCCACCGCCGCACTCCACCGCCGCAAAAATAAGGCCCGAACGGCCTCTATATTACTACTTTACTCGCTGCTTACTTTATGTAATTTTCTGTTTAAACACCCCACGCAAGCCCCACGCACAGTTAACTACGTGATTAGTTAACTATCCGACTAACTACGTTTTGTGCAACGCAGTTAAGTCATGTAATTAACTAATTACAGTTAAGGATTTAACTACAGTGATTAACGCTAACTACAGTTAGCGCTAATTATGTTTTTATACAACCGGCCCCTGAATTACTGAAAGGCAGTTTAATTTTATAAAGAACATTTTAAAACGTTTTGCGAAGAGTTTGTGGTTGAATTTTACTTTAAATGGAAGCTTAAATTACGTATAATAAGATATGTAACAATATACGTTCGGGAAATTGATAATTTTGTAATTAATAAAAGTGATATTTTAGGGGATTTTTCATTAATTTTGTAAAACTATTCTTAGGCCAGACATTTTTTATTTATTGGTTTACGAATTTGACTTTAAAAAAAGAGGTCGGTATAGGTCGGAAAAATTTAAAAAACACACTGAGTATATTTAAAATCGATGTTTTTATCTTACATGACACAACGATAATATGAGTTAGCAGTGCTTAGAGTCGAGGTTTACTTGGCGTATACTTCATGTCAGAACCCGAAATTGAATAAAAAAATTTATTTTAATTTTCACTTTTTGAATATTCATACGGTCGGCGGATCTGTAAACCAATGAATAAAAAAGTCTCACATTAATAAAATTATCGTGTTACAATGACAACTACTTTAAGCAAGTCTTTGTCAGCAAGGCGAGGGTTGCTGTATGCCGCATGTATTTTCTAGTATGTATTTATTTGTCGCTATAAAACAAACGTTTGTATGAATGTATTTAGTTTTTAGTCTATATCACACAGCCTTC
Organism: Paramuricea clavata; assembly: GCA_902702795.2. NCBI lineage: Eukaryota > Metazoa > Cnidaria > Anthozoa > Malacalcyonacea > Plexauridae > Paramuricea > Paramuricea clavata. The sequence goes on from CACRXK020011970.1 coordinate 1,757, forward strand.
TTCTATCTTAGTGAAAAACATTCAACCCTGTCACGCCATGTCATGCGAGATTTGTACGGAATGTTTTGAAAGACTCGTAATCAACATTTTAAGGGTTGTAAAGTGCTGTGTGTCGTATCTTTTATCGACATTTTGATACCATTGATAAAGGGTTAAATTTGTTATTGATGCAATCGAAATCATAGTTTGGATGGAAGAATAACGAGGCCGAAATGTAGGTCCACTGCTGTTTTCATTTTCTTGTGAAATTTCAGTGCTAGGCATTTGACACTTACCAATAACCACCCCTAAAAGCACCATCTCTGAACCATATAAGCACCTCAGAATAGCCAAAGCTTTATGGTTTGGTAGATAACACGATGGCGAAAGCGTCGTTTTTGGGTGTGGTCAGTTTCGGACTGTTCGTCCCGGATTGGGGTTCGGGTAGCGCAGGGCGCTGTAAAACACGGGCGGTGAAACGGCTATGGCGCCCCTGATCTATGTGTGATGCAGGACCCCCCGCATATTTTCATTTTTATTCGAATTCGATGTGGTTTGATCAGGCATGCATGTTTGTTTTGACTTCTTGTTAAAATTACTACGTAAAAAGGTACAATTCAAGCTGAATTCACAATGGTTTGGGATCTGTGCTATTACTATAGACAAAATCTTTTTTCCGGATTCTTAATCACGGCTGATTATATGGGGAATGTTGTAGTGTAAGATATATTAAAGTCTGGGATCTCACTCACGAGGATCGATTGTTTTTGCAAAACAACTTCGTTCGTTTATAAGATGAAAAAAAAGACGAAGAAAAAGTTTTTTAAACGGCTGTTGTTGTAAAACCTGCAACTGGAATGTGTGTTTGGAAATCAGGTATGTTCAATCACATGTATTTTTGTCAAGTTCCACCAGATGAAGCGCCATAAATTGATAAAAACAGCAAGTTCTTTTTTTCAAGCGAAGTTTGTTGTCGCAGTTTTACAAGCGCGGAAAATTTTTAACTTTTAAATATTTCATGCACAACATATGAAAACTAGTTTTATTTTGATGTTTTTCTATAACTTAAGTACCTAGTTTTCTGAAAATCACCAAATGAGAATGGGCTTTTTAAATTTTTAAACATTTTTTTGGCCTTGTTTTTGACATGTGCATGCCAAATCTACACATGAAATACAAGCAAGCGATAGTTTGTTGTCGCAGTTTTACAAGCGCGGAAAATTTTTAACTTTTAATTATTTCATGCACAATATATGAAACCTATTTTGATGTTTTTGTATAATTTAAGCACGGGCAATAGGACAGGTGTAGTGTTGTTAAATATAAAGTTAGAAATGGTATTATACTTACTCATGCATTATAATTTGTTTAAAAGATCAGAATATTCATACCTTCTTATTTTGTTTCATAAATAGTTCTTTAATATTCGAAACAAATTCCATATCTGCTTCGTCTGCCATCGCCATGTTTACTCGTCCCAATCTACATGCTGCACGGCATTGCCGCCCCTCCTGGCAAAATAATAAGCAAGCGAGAAAAATTGCCGTGCAGCATGTAGATTGGGACGAGTAAACATGGCGATGGCAGACGAAGCAGATATGGAATTTGTTTCGAATATTAAAGAACTATTTATGAAACAAAATAAGAAGGTATGAATATTCTGATCTTTTAAACATAATTATAATTAACAACACTACACCTGTCCTATTGCCCGTGATTTAAGTACGTAATTTTCTGAAAATCACCAAATGAAAATGGGCTTTTTTAATTTTTAAACATTTTTTTGGCCTTGTTTTTGACATGTGCATGCCAAATCTACACATGAAATACAAGCAAGCGATAGTTTGTTGTCGCAGTTTTACAAGCGCGGGAAATTTTTAACTTTTAAATATTTCACGCACAATATATGAAAACTAGTTTTATTTTGATGTTTTTGTATAATTTAAGTACCTAGTTTTCTGAAAATCACCAAATGAGAATGGGCTTTTTTAATTTTTAAACATTTTTTTGGCCTTATTTTTGACATGTGCATGCCAAATCTACAGATGAAATACAAGCAAGCGATAGTTTGTTGTCGCAGTTTTACAAGCGCGGAAAATTTTTAACTTTTAAATATTTCATGCACAATATATGAAACCTATTTTTATTTTGATGTTTTTGTATAATTTAAGTATGTAATTTTCTGAAAATCACCAATTGAAAATGGGCTTTTTTAATTTTTAAACATTTTTGCCCTGATTCAGTTTGACATGTCCATGCCGAAATATACACATGGAATAGCATTGCCTTCGACTTTGCGTTTTTGAAATCTGACACCCTATGAAAAAAGCTGGAATAAAAGTATGTTTAAACAAAAAAGCCCATTCTCATTTGATGATTTTCAGAAAATTAGGTACTTAAATTATCCAAAACATCTAAATAAAAATAGGTTTCATATATTATGCATGAAATATTTAAAAGTTAAAAATTTTCCGCGCTTGTAAAACTGCGACAACAAACTACATCGCTTGCTTGCATTCGATATGGCATTGTGTAGACTTGGCATGCACATGTCAAAAATAAGCCAAAAAAGTGTTTAAAAATTAAAAAAGCCCATTACCATTTGATGATTTTCAGAAAATTACGTACTTAAATTATCCAAAAACATCAAAATAAAGCTAGTTTTCATATATTGTGCATGAAATATTTAAAAGTTAAAAAGTTTCCGCGCTTGTATTAAAAACTGCGACAACAAACTACATCGCTTGCATGCATTCGATATGGCATTGTGTAGACTTGGCATGCACATGTCAAAAATAAGCCAAAAAAATGTTTAAAAATTAAAAAAGCCCATTATCATTTGGTGATTTTTAGAAAATTAGGTACTTAAATTATCCAAAAACATCAGAATAAAGCTAGTTTTCATATACTGTGCATGAAATATTTAAAGTAAAACTGCGACATCGCTGTGAACATGCAATTTGGAGTCTTTTGGCGGACATTTCAGTTGCATATTGTAAGTTCGAAAAGAGAAATAAAACAACCTTTAACATGGTAAAAACGGAATTTTCTGCTTGTTCCTTATAATTGAATATTTTCCCTAACTTTTATATTTGAGTTGAATGCCTGAATATGTTAATGAAAATGTTTCCAATGCTTTCTAAATTGACAATTGTTTTCTAACTTTATCAAAACAAGGTAACAAGTTGTGTCATTGTAAATTATGCAAGTGACCTGGTCATAAATCTTTAAATTGAAAAAAAAGCCCACAAAACCCCATTTTCTAACCTTTTCAGATCGAAAGTATAACTAATTATAGATTATTTAAAGGGTTGAAGTTAACTTTTTTTCCACTCGGTCTGGCTAAAAAACTCGACTACAATTTGTCATTGCCTGAAAAATGTAAATATATTTTATGATAAAATCGCTATGCCTTCAAATAATTTCACATTTTAAAAATGCTTTTCCAACTCCAGCGATGTAATTTGCAATACTAATTAATTGCCAGAGTCTCTATTTTATAACAAGTTATTTTTTTTCCATTTTAAGGATAAATTTACCTTAAAAATTTGCACTTTTTGATTGCCCTTTAAATATTTTTGTCTCTTGTTTTTGCTTCGCTTCATCTTTAAAAATCCCGCTTGATCCACGCATTTCGCACGCTCGCGCCAGTCTCCCGTGCATCACACATGGATCAGGCAAATATTAGCGCGTTTCACCGCCCGTGTTTTACTACGCCCTGGGTAGCGTTATCATGTTGACCGTCATGGTTAACTTTCCCTAAAACAGTTGAGATTATCTGTCCTAAATGAAATGGATACAAACTCATATACAAGTCCTAGACTTATATTACACTTTATTACACATAATTCGGCATTGATGCAGATGTCTTTGTCGTTGTGGATGCCATTTTTGAGCTGGGCGTCCGTGCTAAAATGCTGTATAAAAATATATCATAGTTTACCAATAAACCTTGTCCGAAACCCCTATTCTCTCAAATAATTCTCCTTTTAAAACAGACAGAAACATACATAACAACTTAATGATTCAAAATATACTGCGTAATGCTACCTTACAGTAATCCTGCGAATGATCTAAAAGTTATCGAAAAGTTTGATTGGAAACTGTTAACAACATTTGAATTTAAGCCATGCCATAGACTTCAGAAATGCGTGCGTCACAAAATTTTCAAACAATGTATTATGACCCAAACGTAACCCACAATGCACCGCGCATTCATATCTGTTAAAAAACAACGTGACAGAAGCACTTCTGAGGTCTATTGGAAGCGGCTGGATTCTGACTGACCTGTCTGTTAAAAGATCGTTACGATGTCAAATTTTATAACTCCGACAATCTCCTTAATTAAAATATAATCATATATTTAACTGACGAATTTGTGGAAGGATGACAAAGGATATAGATATATGGAATATATTATCCGGGAAACGAAATGGCACTGTCCGAAAAACCGTACTTCATTATATGCCGCGTTGTATCTCGGAATGGATATTAGTACCACCGCTCAATAACTAGTGCATGTGGAATAATTTAAATTATACCGGTACAAAATATTGCCTTGACAACAACACACCGTCCGCGTAAAATTTACGTATATTTGTAAATTACGTTTAACTTTTTATGTTGAACATACATGATGAGTGCTCATCACAATCTACAAAAATTAAAAAGGTTTAATTAAGCTACAGTACGCACAGTTCGGATAATGTCGTGCTTTTCAAACGGTTGTTTCTTCATACAGAGCCACTATAGGTTATGCAGACATTATACAGTCTTAAGAGGAATTTCAGTAGGGGGATCTTTACTATGGGTCGTCTTCATTTTCGGACAGAAAAGGATATCCTCGTCTCCCAAGCCAACTTTGTATTGCCAGAAACAGACTTGCTGGTCAGGAGGTACAGATACACTTACTTTCTCTGTCACCGTCGTCACGTCATCCCAGCTTTCCTTCGTGGTGTTAACATACTTTCCGCCATAACTTGCTTCCAAGGATATCTGGAATTTGGCGAAGTTTGCAGCAAGTTTTCCACTGCTGTAACTGGCGGTTACCTTGAAGTTCCAATCGTGTTCGATACTTGACAGTTTTTCCCTCTTTGCTCCCCTTTGATGGCTGACTTGCTTGGACCAATCAACTGTAACATGGGATGTATTCTCAAAACTCTTTAAAAGCTCCCATTCTCCAAAAGCAGGTCCGTTTGTTGTCGCTAGTCCACCTGGTAGAAATTTTACAACACCCATAGCAAAGGAATTATCAACTCTATCCAAGTTGTTATTCATATTGCCCCAGTAGTAAAGGCCATCTCTGCAGCTGGGATGGAGATGATATTCCACAGCATTCTCGTCTTTATTCATGTTGGTTGTCCTCCTGTAGATACCTCGATCTTTGTAGATGATGTAAAATTTGCCACCCATGGACAAGTAGTGATCTCCACCTTGGCAATTGGGATGGAGTGCATAGACTGTAGAGTCGGCGTCAGTATTCATGTTAGTCACTCTGCGGTAATTGGTACCATTGATGATATAGAAGTAGCCATTGTTAGCCAGGTAGTGATCTCCCCCCTTGCACGAGTAGTGAAGATCAAATACCTCTATGTTACTTACTTTGTTCAAGTTGTCTGATCTCATGTAAACACCAGCATCTGATCGAATGATGTAGTGGTGACCGTAATAATCATCGCCGCATAAGTCGACCCCTGGAGCTTTGGAACGAGGAACAATAGGAAACATACCTGAAATATATAGCAGTCGATTTAGAATTGTCCGATTATTGGAACAAAATGGGTAGCAACATTTTGCTGACTTGCTCTTCCACTGATGAAATCAGGGCTGGCAGAGCAGCGGGGCCAGCTGCCCACTCCTATTTCCTTCGTCAATTCTTGTATACAGCTGATTCAATTAAGGTTGTCCTTCCATTGCCTTTGCAGCAAGTATATTTTCTGTTGAGAGTCTTTTATATGTCTTAGGTATTCTTACAAAGCCAAGTTTATGAGTCTAAATAAGCAATAACTCATCATCCCTTGCGCGCTCAGAATTTAAGGTTTAAGGTTTTGGAAGGACAACGTTAATTGAATTAGCTGTATATTCACCAAAAACAAAAATATTGGAGATTATACCAAAAATAAGGTTAGAAAAGCAAGTGCTTGTTTGTTTGTTTGTAGGTATCTTCTATTGCTATCACTGCATGCTGTTAACGTTACAATGACAGCATTGCCAAAACCAATCCGGTACAACACGTACCACTTGGAAGAGCAGCGCGCCGCACCGACGCGTCGATGAACAAATTGATACGAGTCCATCATTTCATATGTAAACACAGGCCCTGTCCGGTATATGGGTTTTGCGTCGCTCTACAAGCTATCCGATACAATGTAAAAATAATCTTAAACTGTGCACGAATCACGGTGTATCTCGTTCATAGGCATACAGGTCTTAAATTTTTTCGGAGTACAGAACATGTTTCTGAAACTGAAAACGCAACACTCTTGAGTCACAGACTCATCGGAATCACATGTTCGAGTCTCTCGAATGACTATAAACGATTAACAAGACTGAATCATTATGAAACTTCAATAAGGCACTGTCAAGCTTTATCTCTGCCACTCTCAGTCATGCAACCTTAACCTTAATCCTCCCCCGAGCCTGCCAAAATCCAGCCCGGGGGGGGTGAAAAAGAGTTTTTAATGAGGAAGATTCACAATGTTCCTCAGTCTTGTTACTCAGGCAAATGTTCCTCAGGATCCCGAGATCCCACTTTTCTCCAGGTCTGATTGTGTTATCCAAGTGCATGCCTGCGGGGATGGAGATAATACTCAAATATATATATACTGTAAATATTGTGGTATAAGGTATTTGCCATGATTAGGTCAAGGATATATAACATGATTCTTTATAACATATAAAACTGTACGCACTAATCGTGCAACGAAAACAAAAAAAAACACAAAGCAATCACTATTCTTTTAAAAAAGCTGATTGGAATAAATTAAGAAATAGTTATACTTCCGCATATTTCATGGCATATTGCTTTTGAAAACAATGATATAAATAAATGTTGAACAATGTGGAAAGACCTTCTAGTAGAGAGGTTAAGATACCCCGATTCCGGTTTACGGGTACGGGTGATATACACGTACCCGTACCCGTAAATCGGGGAATAACTTGTAACTTAAGAAATCCAAGATACTCCGGCGTGAGAAAACCAATCAGAGAATGGCAACTTTCGCTGTTGAGATTCGCCATAAATTGTTAAAAGCTTTGACCAATATATGTGCATTATTTATTTGGGTAAGATGTTGACAATTTGTACTATTTAAACGCCCCAAAAATAGTAAACAGGAAACACCCGTACCCGTTTGTCGTTTACGTGTAGACCACGGTTTACCGCGGGCAAACGGGTAGAAATTACGGGTAAAATTGCTGACATCAGCAAAAATTGGTAAACAAAATGGCGATACTCGTACCCGTAAACCGGAACTGGGGTATCTTAACCTCTTTATTAGCAGCCGTAGACGATTGACTTTGTATACCAAAGGTCAACGTGACGAATAGAAGGCCAAACACACCGTGGATATCAAAGGATTTAATTCTCAAAAAAGTCGGGAAAATCTCGGGATTGCAATTATTATATAAAACTAAATTCGGTGGTCAAAAGGGATTGCAACTCAGCCCGAAGAACGTACCTAAATGATTTAGCAGATGAATTAAGGCGGAATAATGCAAAACCTTTCTGGAAATATATCAACTCAAAACGTATAAAGGTACCAACGATTTAGTCTCATTGAAATTAGAGGGTAAAGAGATCTCAGACGACACGGAAACATACCTATAATTTTAGTGTGCAGTGATGACCAATTTGTGCAGTGATAAAAGTAAAATGTGCAGTGTTAAAATGTAAAATGTGCAGTGATAAAATTTGCTTTGATAACTGGTTGTTAATCAACACAAGAAAATGAGACAATGAGCAGAAAAACTGAACTAATCGGGCGAAACATTTTGAATGAGAATGATTTAATTGAAATTGAAATGATGACTGCCAAATTATCGAACGTCCGCACTTTTAAATAACATACTTATGGTTCATGAGATGAACAAAGTCTCTCACCAAAGATCTCTTTATGAGTTTGGAAGATGGAGTGAATGATACCTAAGATTTTGTAATTACAGTATAATTTTCAGAATTCTATAGAATGTCCCCGCGCATTGCAGGAGATAACCTTTTACAGTGCGCAGATTACAAAATCGTCTGTGGGTGCATGCCCCTGGAACTCCTCTAGAGGTTTGTAAGCTCGTAAGCCGCCTTTCATTTGCCAAGACGAAAATATTTATTTTCTCCAGTCATGTTATTATGAAACTAAGCTGTCATAGATAGTCGTAACTGCAGGTGCTGTCAAGGCCACACAGATGGGGGCAATTTGTCCTGGGACTCCAGTCAGTTTAGGGGGGCCCAAATAAAGAATTTCAGTGAAATATACATAGATACAACTGTCAACTAGGCTTCCACAATGCAGGATTTGGCCATTTCTGGGACCTCAGATTTCAAAATTTTTCCGGGGATGCCCCCAGACCCCCTAATCATAGTGTTACAACATGGAATCACGAGAGCCCCCAAGTCAAAGTTTGTGCTTGGCCCCCAAATTTCCCTGAGTGCTGTGCAGTGTATGTTCGTTTTGGCGTTTTTGAATATCAATTGTAGCCTGCTTTGTTGTTACACATTATTATAAGGGTGTGTTCAGGAATTTTCAGGGCGTGCTGCTGCTCGGCTAAACTTTGCACAAAAATGTGCAGTGATAAAAAATTCTTAAAATTAGGTATGAATTCAAACGATTTATTTCAAACAGGCTCAAAGAATAATAGGTCTGTGAAACTTGTTTTCATCGCCGGTGACTCAATTCTACAACATGCTCACGGCTGGGACTTGTCTAACGATAAACAACGTGTATCTGTAAAGTCCTTTTCAGGGAGCAAAGCTGAAGATATGCAAGATTACATAAAACCATTACTACGCAAAAAGCCCGACGAGATAATATTGCATGTAGGCAATAACAATATTAAGATAACTCCAAGACGGCAGAAGTGGTTGTTGTGAGTACCTTAAACCTCGGAACACAGATAAAGGATAGTCTACCATGCACTAACGTATGTAAATCGGGCATTATTACCAGGAAAGATAAAGCTAATATCCAGAATAAAATTAAAACTGTAAATGACATTCTTAAACGTGTCTCTGACCAAAACAAATGGACCTATATATTATATGTTGCCTAAATAGAGGTGGCCTACATTTAAATAGAAAGGGTAGTAGCACTCTTACTAGAAATTATAGTAATCACTTTAGTCGTAATTGAAATAAGGCATGGCCAGGTGCTGTAAGGTATGCTCAATTTAACCCATATTTACCTGATTTCAAGGGTTTCAAAATTGGTATGCTTAACATAACCAGTTTGCCTAAGCATATTGACGAAATTAGGATCATATTAGCCGATGAATGTCTCGAAATTCTTGCATTAAATGAGACAAGATTGGATGATACTATTAATAACCAGGATATGTGCATAAGTAATTATGATCTTATCAGGGTCGATCGTTCTAGAACAGGGGGAGGCGTCTGTTTATATGTGAAAACTTCCCTTAACTATTTAGAACGAAAAGATCTGACTAGAGATAATCTCGAAGCTATATGTGTTGAGATTCGCAAACCTTCCACTGCACCATTTATTGTCGGTACTATTTACAGACCTCCAAGTTCTTCTGTTGACTCTTTTGCCACAATTGAGCAATTAGTAAAAACAATAGATGATGAAAATAAGGAATTTTACATACTTGGTGACTTATATGCTAACATGCTTGACACCTCAAACAATGCCACAAAGAATTTAAATTCAATCATGGAATTATATCAATTATCGCAAACGATTATAAACACACCCACCCGTGTGACCATGACCTCATCCTCCCTAATAGACGTTTGTCTTACTCCTACTCCAACTAAGTTAATAACATCACAAGTAATACCGATTGCCATTAGTGATCATTACATGATCTTCGTTGTTCGTAAAATAAATATCCAGCGCAAACAAAACAGTCACAAGAAAGTTGAAATTCGAAATTTAAAATATTTTAATGCTGAGAGTTTCCAAGCTGACCTGCGTGGTCAGAAATGGGAATTATTAGATAACAATCTCTGCGTTGATAAGATGTGGGACACATGGAAAACACTTTTCGTGAAAGTTCTTGATAGGCATGCGCCAATCAGGGAAAAGCGAGTTAAAAGTAAACCAAATGTTCCTTGGCTCACTAGTACAATTAAAAAACAAATCCGCGAACGCGATCGCCTTTGCTATTAGACATAAATCGGAGAATTACTGGAACGCATACAAAACCTCTAGAAATCGCGTAACTGATTCATTGCGAGAAACAAAAGCAGCATATTATAAATGAGAATTTAAGAAAGTCAAACATGATCCCAAACAAGCATGGAAAACTGTGAATAAAATCCTAGACCGTAAACAAGAAAGTAGAGAAATAAATTGTCTTGAAACACAGAGAGGACAAATTTCACATCCAACGGAGTTAGCGGAGTGTTTTAATAATTATTTCACCAATATTGGTCCAGATATTGCCAAAAATATCGACAATGGTGACAGAAATTTCAAGGATTACATCACGACAACAACTAGTAGCTTTAATTTTCAAACAGTGTCTGAATCGAACGTATACAGACTTCTGTTATCTCTACATCCTCGTAAATCTACTGGAATTGATAAAATCCCTGCTAAAATTATTCGCATTGCTGCTCCTGTAATTACAAACTCATTGACAAAAATTTTCAATATGGCCATTATAAGTGCAACTGTTCCTTTTGAGTGGAAAATAGCAAGAGTCACTCCCATATTTAAAAACGGCCCACGAAACTTATTAAACAACTATCGCCACATTTCTATCCTCCCTGTAGTAAGTAAACTTTTTGAAAAAGTATTATACGAACATGCTCCACGAGTACCTTGTTACACAGGAGTTCTTGTCCCCTCGTCAATTTGGTTTTAGGAAGTTTCATTCTACAGTCTCTGCTCTTTTAGATACTACAAATGAATGGTTTATTAATATGAACCGTGGTTTGTTTAATATAGCTGTTTTTCTGGACTTACAAAAGGCGTTCGACACCATAAATCATGACATCCTGTTAACGAAACTTGATCTTGATGGCCTACAGAAGCCATCATTAAACCTTTTAGGATCCTATTTAGCGAATAGAACCCAAATGTGCTCCCTTAATGGCGCTCTGTCGGTTGTGGAATCCCTCAAGGTTCAATTATTGGCCCACTCTTATTCTTGATCTATACATTAATGATCTGCCTAACAGTTTGGAGTATACTCGTCGACAAGAATGTTTGCCGACGATACGTCTCTAACTGTGCCATAAATCATGACCTTACCAACGTTAAACAATGGCTTTCTGCAAATAGATTATCTCTTAATCTAGTCAAAACTGAGTATCTAATAATAGGATCTCGGTACAACATAAATAATTTACTTGCTGCTCCAAATATATTTGTTGGTGATACACCAATTAAAAAGGTTAAACAAACAAAAGCACTTGGAGTTCATATATATATAACGAGTTTCTATTGTGGGAAAAGCATATTGATAAAATTGCTAAGAAGATTTCATCCGGAATTGGGGCGATCAGAAAGCTAAAATCTTGTGTGGATCATAATACATTAATTCGTGCTTATAATGCACTTATACTTCCACACCTAGATTATTGTTGCGAAGTTTGGGACACCGTTGGTGCCACTCTTTCTGATCGACTCGAGAAACTACAAAATAGGGCAGCTAGAGATATTACTGGCCGTAAAAACGAACACGGTCAATCTGAACTTGCTCTAGACGAACTGAAATGGAAACCTTTAAGAGAGGATGTCCACAAAAATCAAACACAAGGCGGCCATGACTGAAAAATCGATTTTGCTCAAATTTTGCCCAGATATACCTTATTATATCGGAAAATGCACCAGATATTTTTTTAGGTCAAATGCTTTTTTAACTTTGAGAAAATGCCGTTTTAACACGACCACCCTCAATCGCCATTTTGTCTGGGAAAATATGCGCTGATTTTACAGACAAATTTCACGACGACAACCGTTTCTAATCGATCTAAAACCTTTAAAATCTTGTTTTCGGTTATTCAATAACCTGAAGTTCAGGCCCTAATTTGAAATAGGGCCTGACACAAAACCTGTCTAGACCGTGGGACGCCCACACAACATGCAATATGATTGACAAGTGTTGTAGATTTCGTTACACACAAAATTTATATTCTCATGAACATATCCGCAGAGTGTGCATTTTGTTTTATAATTAAACTTAAAAATTCAAGGTACTTTTATATAATTAAGAGTCAGTTTCTCTATTTAACCGAACAGCAAACAAAGTCAGTTCTGTGCACGGCTTGACTGCCAAGCTTTCTCAAGGTCTCAACTTGCTGGACTCGGATATATTCTAACGGGCTAACAACAGCAACAATGAAATTCTCAATCGTACCACGAAGAAGGCGATGTAGCTCAGAAAACAACGCCGGTAGGACCTGATATTAAAAGTAAGACTTTTGCTGGCGAAGCCAGTTGGCAGAACATCTAATTTGGCTGTCAACAATAAGCTTTCGAATACATGACTAGTTTGGCTGTTCTTTCAGCGTCGTGTGTCCAAAATTTGTCCAAGATTTTGATAAAGCCCTTTCAAAATACTGTTTGTTTGATTTATTTTCTGCCATAAAGCATAAAAGAAAAGAAATTCGAAGAAATCGATAATGGAATTTGTTACGTGCGTTTGACCTTTATATTATTAATTGTCGCCTTGATCGAGCTATTTTTAAAACTGTTGTTTATGTAAACTTGCAACCAATTAAAATCCTTCATGATGCTGATCAACCAATCAGATTTCCCGTCCACCAGGTGGACGGGAATTCCACAGTTTAGATAGGTTTTGTGTCAGGCCCTATTCTGTGATTAGGGGCTGAACTTCTGGTTAGTTATTCGAAGGATTGTGTACATGACTTACAGGAATTCTGAGTTACTTTTAGGAATAGAAATAATCGTAGTTTTGGAGCACACTATCTTACTTGATTTACGATACCCTATTAACAAAACCGATTTTCACCATGCGATAAAGCTCCAAATCGATCATGCTTCTACTAGTTGGCTCTTTAATAAACAAGCTTTCAATTGACGTAAATACTTATTTTGGCAAATGAATACGCGATAAACGACAGCGCGTTGAAATCGTCCGTTTTTGACGTCTTGCAAGTCCAACGCTGTTAATTTATACACCGTCGAAGTAAACAATTTAACCAAGTATTCTAAGTATTTTACCTTTTGAGAAAAAACATATTCTTGAGTGGAGACTTTTCGCCTTGCTAAGTTTAAAAGTGGTCCAGAAATCTCGGTATATTTGTAAAAAAATCATCAAACAGCCGGTATTTTGAGACATTGTTGTCGGTCGCATGATAACTTCAGATAATTATTCAACGTGATCTACGACACCAGTGCCTTTTTTAACTATATATCTGGGGGGGGGGCAATTGCCCCCCCAGGGAAAGAATCCCCCCCCCAGTAAAGCCATTTCTGCCCCCGAAGTGCGAAGCAGAATTGCTCATGATTGCTGTCTGAATTGCAGTTGATTTACTTGATGAGATTATGCCCTTCCATAGCCTCCTCCACACCCATCTTGTGTGTAATTTCTTCACCGAGTATTTCATAATAGCGATAGATTTCATGCAAACAATCCGATAAAATGCTGTTTCCAAGAAGAATAGATTTAGTTTAGATTTTTAACTGTTAAATACATGTATGCATCATCATAGCATGAATATTTCTTCTCAGATTTATTCTGTATCGTATGAAAAAGCAACGCAATTTTGAGAATGCGGAAATGGTGTCTC
>CACRXK020011971.1:0-15669 GCA_902702795.2 Paramuricea clavata
AAAAGCGCAATCCTCGACTGAAATGTAAATTGCTAAACAAATAATAGACGAAAACGTTAAAGTTTACATTCATTTTAAAGCGTAGCCATTCAGCTTTCTAACAGTAGGTTGTTTCTTAAATTTGACTCATTAGTTCGCGGGTAATAATACTTTACGTTATTGCGATTGGAGATTAAAAAATTGAGATGGAATAACAAATCGTTCTCATGAAAATAACTGATTTTTTCATTAAAACAAAAAAATGTTGCATTTTATTGAATGGATTGTAACAATAAGTATAATTACGGCTTTTCTTCCACTATTTTTAACTCAGTTTGAAACTTCAAATGCGATATAATTTTGGCTTGGACCATCTAAACTGACTGACATCAACTTGCTATAATTTCTGTTTACATTACATCGCAATTCGATGACACTCTGGCTCAGACACCAGAACGTTTTGACGATTTTTAGCATTCGTTTAGGATTTTCAAACAACCTGGTCTCTTTTAAAATACTTTTAATTTGTTCTTACGTGTTTTTCCAGATGTAGTGACGACAACATTAAAGTTTAAAGAAGAAAATTCTAACATTTAAACCGACTAAACAATAACATAGTAAACTTGCATAATTAAACAGCAACTAAAAATGATAGGTTTTACTAAATCTTTTCCTGTGCAATTATTACTAGCATTAGAGACAAGGACCATAGTTTATTTGAAAGAGGAAAGAACAGGCTTTGACGTAAGCCTAAAAGCGTTTAACTAGAAATAGTATTTCGAAAGTTATTAAGCACAAAAGATGAATTGCGTTTATTTTGATACACCCTGTATATACTAGGGTACTACCATGTATAGATTATTCGTAAATATCTAGATTTCTGTGGCATCTCACTCGAGTGAATAATATTTCATGGGTATTGAAGAGTTGAAATTTTTATGCATTTGTTAGACCTATAACCAGGAACAGAAGCGAAAAATGCAACTTCGGGTCGCTGGAAGGAATTAAACCTGCTGGATTCCGGTGAAGCGCTCTAACCAACTGAGCTATACAGAGACCAGATTGGCCTATCGAAACCATAGTTTTATGCTGTCTATCTATGAAGCCATCCAGTACCAGAAACGCGAGAAAAATTGGGAAAGAAATCATCGTGATACGAAAGAAATTGGTATTGAAGCGATCAGCTTTCAACTGCGATTTTCCTCATGGGATAAACGTAATATGACTGTGTCTCATATACGACGTCTTCGTGAGATCTAATGCGTTATAATTTGTTGGTTTAGGCCAGTACAGGTGTGTGTAATTTGCATGTCATATAATATCATATCATACTACTTAGCCGGCTGTTTTTAAGTTACGTACTTTCAGCAACTTCTTGTATTTTTCCAAACTGAACCATGAATTTCCACTATACCTTTTTCAGCCCTCGCCAACAATCACTCTATTATAGAACCTTACGCTCTAATATGCATTTATAATAAACTGTTATAACCTCAATCTGTATGGACAGAATTTTAATTTTTCACCTAACGCCTAAAGCCTGCAGCACACGAGAGCTATCTGCTGAGCAAAAAATTACTCGTGCCTGTTAGCTCAGCCGATAGCTCACCGTGTGCGCGTACATTTTACTGAGTTTTTTGCCTCATGCAACCTTTTCTCACGTATCAAACATGTTTGATCGGTGAGCTATCGGCTGAGCTAACAGGCACGAGTAACTTTTGGCTCAGCAGATAGCTCTCGTGTGCTGCAGGCTTTAGACGGTTGGCCTAATGACCGATATTTATGTTAAATACGTACAGCCCGCGGAATTTCAAAGAAAACCAACTCAATTATGAAATAACATAATATAACACATGGAGAATTAGAATTTTTCGATGCTGAATTAATAGGAAAGAGTATTTTTATGACATTCAGTATATATAGTTCATAATTTCCAGTCTTCGATCCTTCCTAACCGTGTAGTTAAGGCCTATATATATTTATATGGAGGCGAGTTACCCGAAAATAGATCTTTCCAAGGTTAACGACGCCATCTTGAATCCATTGTTTTCACCATTGTGTTTGCACCCCCTGCAAATTTACCTATAGGGAATTCCATTGTGTTTGCACCCCTTGCACTATTGTGTTTCATTATGGCGTCGTTAACCTTGGAAAGGTCAATTTAAAGCGAGTTACGCGCCCAGGCCGGGACAAACAAGAGGGGCTCTGTTTATATGGAATCGAGTTACTCGGCATTTTCTGCATGATTGCCTCATGATTGCCGCAAGACGCCGAAATGGCACCAAAAAACCAAAAAGGATTCAAGTCCTTTGAAACGTTAGAAAATATTACAAAACGTCTTCAAAATACACGAATAAGTGCTGAAAAATTCGGGAAAACTTATCTATTGATTCCTATGTATTTTTGAGCTACTGTATTATATTTGAAATGCCAAGAAAATACATTCGATCTCGGGCGGCTGAGTTACCCGGGCAAAGTGTTTACGGCGATGGGAAATATTCATCTCGCCTAGGCGATATCCCGCCTCTTTCTGCCGGGAACTCGCCAAAGACGCCAAGGCGAGTTAAGCCGGTTTTCCACTTCAACCGTATCGTAGCGAAGCGTATTTTTTTGTTTCCTGGCCACTAGAGTAGAACTAATGACTTCGACACAAAAGAAAATGCTACGGTACGTTACGATACGGTTCAAGTGGAAAACTGGCATTACTCGGCTGCATCATGTAAACAGTCACCCGGGAATAGACACATTACACATGACGTCACAGCGCCGGTGACGATGCATCTGGAGGACAAAGTAGCAATCTATGTATAATATAACGTTTCTAAACAAAGCAAATTTTGTAAAACTTTATAATAATTTTGTATTAAAATGGTTGACTTTGCGCTGTATGTGGTTGTTATACCCGGACAGGTATTGTTATAGGGAGCATCTGGAGGACACTATAAAGATTTGTGACGTCAGTGCAATAGGTCTATACTTGAAGTTTCTATAATAGCCGGGAACTCGCCGTAGCCGAGTAACTCGCCTTACCGGGCAACTCGCTCCATTTAAACAGGGCCTCATTTGGTAAGCATCGATCTATTTAATTAAGCCGGTTTTCCACTAGCGAATTTTTTCGCGCGAAGTGACCTTTTTCCTTTGTCGGTATCACTTATTACGTCAGCAAGACGCGACAAAATGGATGCCGTCGCTAGTGGAAAACCGGCTTATTTCAAAGGTCTCGAGTTCAAAACCCAGCTGCGGCAGGCAGAGTTTTCTCCTTCCGCGATCTGTAAATTGTGAACTCGAGAATATTTTCTCCTTATTATTGACTTATTACTCTCTCAGATTAAAAGACGAAAAATTCAGAATCGTGAAAAGGTTTCCAGTGTTTGCTGCACTCCGTTAATTTAACGACCGAATGTGAAAGGTAAAAATGGGAAAATAAAAATCACTTAGTATTTCTCGAGAGAAATTTGAAACATTGCAAAATGTTTCGGTGTCCATGAGAGAATTTGCCGTGTTTTGAGCTAAAAGAGCAGACAGAAGAAAAATTCTACCACAGTAGAAAATATATATCAATGTTCTTTTATTGATTTTCAAAGAGCTAGGTTATTACAATCGAAAACAGAATTCGGAGTGTCTATTGTTTTGTGTTTTATTAAAGTATACATAGGTTTTGTTGAACATGAAATATTTTTGGAGATACATTATACATACTCATTTATCTGTGTAAATGAAGCAATCGGATTGGCAAGGAGCCTTTAAGAGTGGGCCGGGTTTTTGCATCCTGCCCTCTCTGAAACGCAACTGTCCGCAGTGAAATGCAACGGTCCGCTCTGCATGGGTTTCGCGGCCAAAACCTAGGCGTGTAGCAATTTTGAACCTAAAAAACCTGCCCAAAAAGTTTGAATAACATAGCTAAACGATGGCCAAAATACGAAAATAGATTGCATCAAGCTCTATATATACTTACTAAGCAGGATGTACACCAGAATTGACAATATTTTGAGAGAAATGCGACTGAAAGTCAGAAAGCTGCTTGATATGTATAAAACGTACCCCGAGAAAGCTATATTTTTGTTTTAAATGCTCATGTACCCAACCACGTTGACGGAAGCAACTGAATCTGTACGTACAATTGAATTTGGTACGTACAATTTCTATGCCCTTCAGCGAGGCATAGAAATTGTATGTGCCGTTTGCATATATACTTTCATGCAAGAAGTTGCGGAGAACCGCTTCAACGAGAAGCGTATACGGAAAGGTTTGGTGTGGGTCGTTTTAAAATTTGAACCAAGAGTGTTTGGGGTTCGAACTACAAAAACCTACTTGTAAATCCTCTGTAAAAATTCCATTTCTTTCAATTCGACAAATTCATGAGACTTACAGTAGTATTTAAAACAAATGTATAAAAAGTAAAGCTGGTCGACTTACGGGCATGTATGATAGGGAACGTCGCAGATTGTCCCATCGGAATCATAGTGTTAAGCTGTCCAACTGCGAAGTCATCCAGCATCTGAAACGCGAAAAATATTGCCACAGAAATCTTCATGATTCGAAAGAAATTCATATTGAGGCGACGAACTTCAACTTTCAACTGCGTTTGTTTCGCATCAGAGAAATATAATATGACCGCGCCTCATAGGACGCGTTCGTGAGAAGTAATGCGGTACAATTAGCTTGTTTATAATAGGCCACCACAGGTGTTTGTAATATACATGTCATTTTTAAGTTACTAAGAACACAATAATTCTTCTTGAACCTTATGTTACTGAAATAAAATACATTAATACACTATCAATTTATGATGGACTGTTATATCCTCCTCACTCCTTGTATAGATGGAATTTCAATTTTTCGCCTATATAATGCCTGAGGTATATTTTGAAGCACATTATAAATAAGTCAAGAAAGCACGAGTTAATTTAGAACTTCATTTAACGACAAGACTTTAACCATTGTGAAACATTGGCAAATTGCGGCGAAATTGAGCTAGTTCAAATAGCTGCATTTCTACACAAAGTTAATTTTATTAGTGTAATTAAGCGTTTATAGTGTATTGTCATAAACCTTTAGATTAGAATTTCAAGGCTCCAAAATATCGTTTACATAGTAACCAACCTAAACACTCTATCAACACATTAGCATGCATAAGGTTTTTTGGCTGAAAAATTTCTACAGAATTTATTTACGCCCACAAGCATTCCATTTGAAGCTTACATTACCAGAATACAATGTGCATTTTTTATAGACTGTTATGACTTCTCACTCCGCATAGACAAAATTTTAATTTGTCTTCTAATCGGCTAATCCCGATGTATATATAATGCTTATATTAGTCGAAGCATTTTGGATACTATTTTTTGAAGCGTTACATTTTGTCCAAAATAGTAGCACGAGTTGATTTAGCATTTTATTTAAAAGACTTTGATGAAATATTTTGCCTTATAGTAGTACACAGCAGGAAAAGAAGCTCTCTACGTTTCTAGACAGTACAGCTGTTTTTTACTTTTTCACTAAAATATTGGACACAGCGGGAGAAAAAGCAAATAGCAAAAAATAGCAAAAAAAATCATTTTGGGGATTCCGTTCTCAACAACAAAATATCGGTTCTATAGTTTTACGAAAGCAAATCTAGTCCAGTTGACACCAGAAATCGCACTCTTAGCAGAATGCATTGGGACCAGTCTTTGTTCTAAAAAATATATGTGTCATGCATGCTGGGCGGTTGACAGTTTCATGAAGAGTTGTAATAATTTCTCATTAACCTTACGTTAAAGCGAAGAGAGTTGTTCCCCTTCACAAATTTAGAAATATTCAACCTAGTTGTTCAGTTATGTCATGAAGTATTGAGCTTAAGTAACCGCTGACCGCAGTGACAGTCAGAAGTTTTGATGAAACGTAGAACGAACGTATTTGCACGTATATTTCCAAAAGACAAACGTATAGGAGCGATTATAGAATACCGGCCAATTTTGAATTTTGATAGTGACTAGTGTTTGCTTTTGGGGGATATGGGGATACGCAGTCATTAAAATGACGTAATTATTGGAGTAGTTTAAAAGGAGAATGGGTAACTATTATTTTTCAATGATACGGGGATACGGGGATACGCAGTCATTAAAATGACGTAATTATTCGAGTAGTTTAAGAGGAGAATGGGTAACTATTATTTTTCAATGATACGGGGATATGGGGATACGCAGTCATTAAAATGGCGTATTATTCGAGTAGTTTAAAAGGAGAATGGGTAACTATTATTTTTCAATGATACGGGGATACGCAGTCAAATCGTGCTCATTTGATATGCAAAATTTATACTAATGAGTAATATTTTGTGCAGGGTTTAGTTGAGAACGTAAGAAATACAATATATGAGTAATATTTTGTGCGGGGTATATTGAAAACGAGAAATACAATATATGAGTAATATTTTGTGCGGGGTTTATTGACAACGAGAAATACAATATATGAGTAATATTTTGTGCGCGGTTTAGTTGAGAACGTGAGGAATACAATATATGAATAATATTTTGTGCGGGATTTATTGAGAACGAGAAATACAATATATGAGTAATATTTTGTGCGGGGTTTATTGAGAACCAGAAATACAAAATATGAGTAATATTTTGTGCGCGGTTTAGTTGAGAACGTGAGGAATACAATATATGAGTAATATTTTGTGCGGGGTTTATTGAGAACGAGAAATACAATATATGAGTAATATTTTGTGCGGGGTTTATTGAGAATGAGAAATACAATATACGAGTAATATTTTGTGCGGGGTTTATTGAGAACGAGAAATACAATATATGAGTAATATTTTGTGCGGGGTTTGTTGAGAACGAGAAATAAAATATGAGTAATATTTTGTGCGGGGTTTATTAAGAACGAGAAATACAATATATTTATAACCCTTTATTATTGAAAATATAGATTAATTATTTGATTAACGATTCCCCGTTTATTTTGATACCGAAACATTAGAATAATTACGTAATTTCATTCACTGCGTATCACCGTATCCCCGTATCATCGAAACTTAATATTTACCCAAACACTCCAATAATTACGTCATTTCATTCACTGCGTATCACCGTATCCCCCTAAAATAAACAGTAACAGAAATGGACGGGTATTCTATAATCTAGCCTCATTTCTTTTGTAGACAATCGAACAATAATATAATATACATATATGATTCCGATGTGCATGTTCGATGTCTTGATGTGGAACACACAACTGAACTTGGAACCAACAGGGACTTTCAATGGCAACTCGAGCAGTGGATCAACATGGAGACCATCCCACCTGTGAGAAAGAAGACTGAAATCCGTTCAGTAGAAGACCAGAAAGCATTAGATATCTTGCACACAACTACAAAAAGATTACCATCGGGTGACGCTTTTGAATCAGGAATTCTGTGGAGAGATCCGGAGGTTGTGCTTCCGAACAATCGAAAGGCAGCAGAAGCGCAGCTACACGCACTCGAACGCCGCTTAGATCGTGATCCGCAGCTGAAGCAAGCTTATCAGGCATCTATCACCAATGACGTGGAGAAGGGGTACATAAGGAAGCTAAATAAACATGAAGTACAGGCAACAGTCAGTAACAGAATAAACTACTTGACGCATCATCCCGTGAGAAACCCAAAGAAGCCGGGCAAAGTACGGCGCGTGTACAATGCGGCAGCGAAATACGATGGGAAGTCTTTAAACGATTTTATTTACACGGGTCCAGATCTACTAAATCCACTGTTTGGCGTGTTACTCAGGTTCAGACAAGGACGTATAGCACTATGCTCAGACATTAAAGACATGTTCCTGCAGATGCGAGTAGTAGAAGAAGACCTTCCAGCACTACGGTTCCTATTCAGAGATTCGAAAGATGAAGAGCCAAGTGTATACCAATGTTTAAGAAGACCTTTTGGTGAACGCTCAGCACCCACCTGCGCCAATTACATAATGAAACGAAATGTGGAGGACTTTCAACAGCAATACCCAACAGCCGCTGAAGCTGTGAGAAAGAATCTCTATGTCGATGATTCACTGAATTCGCTAAACGATGAAGACGAAGCCGTTGCCCTACGTCAAGAACTAACCGAGCTTATGAAACACGGCGGTTTCACTCTCACGAAATGGTTAAGCAATAGCCAAACTGTGATGAAAGAGATCCCAGAATCTGACAAAGTCCCAACGAAGGAAGTGAAACTTGGTGACTTACCGAGATCCCAAGCTCTTGGTGTGCATTACAACGCTCAGACGGACAGCCTGCACTTATCAGCTCCAAAGAAACCACCAGCCAAGACACCACAGGAGATCCTAAGTCGCATTGCCTCAGTCTGGGACCCACATGGATGGCTAAGCCCGTTCACAATTCGAGGACGAGTACTTCAGCAGCAACTCTGTTTGGAGGAAGTAGGATGGGATACCGAGATTCCAGAGGACCAGCTCAGAGAGTGGAAAAAATGGGAAGACGAAGTCCAGGCAGTCGAAAGCGTCACAGTTCCTAGATGCTTGAGATCCTCTGATGACACCCCAAGTGAGGTACAACTACATGTATTTTCCGATAGTTTGAAACAAGCAAAATGTGCCGCAGGTTATCTACGCTTTTCCTATCCTAATGGCAACGTACATTGTTCCCTCGTCGCCGCCAGATCGAGAGTCGCCCCCAAGAAGAGAATGACCACACCACGCCTGGAATTAGACGCAGCTTGCATGGCGGTAAAGTTGGCACTCACGTTGATTGAGGAACTAGATTATCACATCACAGCAGTGACATTCTGGATTGATTCTATGGTCGTGCTTCACTGGATTCACCAACCCAGCAACAGGTATCGCCATTATGTTGCTCATAGAATCGTTGATATTGGAGAAGATCTCAAGAAGTTAGAAGCAGATGGTGAAAGAAGGGTGCAAGTAAAGTATGTTCCGACAAGTGTGAACATCGCCGACGCCGGCACAAGAGGGCTTAAACTTCCAGAAACAACATCTGAAAGCACCTGGCAATGTGGTCCTGAGTTTCTTTATCACGCTGAAAGTATGTGGCCCCAGGGGCGGATCTAGGGGTCGTCAAGTCAGTCGCGCGACTGAAGTAAAAATTGCCTACTTAATTAAAAAAATTCGACTCCAGCTATCTATAGCGGCCAGTAGATCGAGTTATTAAAATTTTGAATCGTAGTCCAG
The DNA here is from genome assembly GCA_902702795.2 of Paramuricea clavata. Lineage (NCBI taxonomy): Eukaryota > Metazoa > Cnidaria > Anthozoa > Malacalcyonacea > Plexauridae > Paramuricea > Paramuricea clavata. Next base: position 9,147 of record CACRXK020011971.1, read on the forward strand.
TTATACGTTTCATGCTGCGGCAGAGCTTCGGCAAAGTAATGTTAGTCAGTCACGAACAGCGGTCTTACGCATGAATGTTGACGGATTCGGGGGTTGAATCCGGCTATCTGATTGGCTGACGCGCTCATTTCCATGGTTACAGCCATTTGCGACGGATCTGTGGGGAGGCCTGACGGATTTGCAGATTCAGGGGCTCTGTACGAGTCTTCTGATTGAACCATTTAAAAATATTCTGCACTGTCATTGGCTTATATTTTCGACGGATTCGCAGCGTGGGGTATTCGTCAACACGGCATTTGGTGTTTTATACCTCCTGAATGTTTACTATTTCGAACGTCTGGCATGTGAGAAATTTTACTATTATATTTTTACGAGCGATCTCTGCCAGCGATATGTCATATCTGGAAACATTTTCGACAATATTCAGTTTGCGATTGCGGCAAACGATTTAGAATCTCTACAACGTTTGTATACGGAGCTTGAGAAGAATATCGATGCTTCACGGACAAATCCTGTTGACGAGCTACTGAACGGCAAAGTGAGCGCCATCAACAACACAAGCAGAAGCCTCGCTAGAAATTTTGGCGCAGAGAGCTACATTCCGAAGTATGTTCGAGATAAGAAAGACAAAGCTTGCACTGCAATAAGGTAGAGAAATTTATGGTTTTATAATGATGTATCTTTAGTTTATATTAATTAAACCGAAGAACCAAAGCCGTCGGTGTTGTTAATGATTGTTAGACATATGATATTTTAATATTCGCTATGCTGTATTAGCATAATTCTCGCGTCAAGAAGCTAAAATATGTTTTATTCAATGTCCACATTGTAAGCATTTGTTGATTCTCGTGTTTATAGTGAAGTTTTATTTAAGATTTATTTATATTTATGCATCGATCACACAACATGTCGGCCTTATAGAATACTGTTTGTCCATAGCCTATCGACACGGCTTGCCGCTTGTTAGACCGCATTGGTCTGGTGTAACATGATGATGTGAAATATTTAATAAGCTAGCTTGAAAAGCTCATTGACTGGTAGCCATTCTCATGTAACTAGTTTATTAATATTTGACATAACATCTTTATATCTTGTTAATGTAATAGTGTTTGACTTAGTTATGAATATCTGGTTGTTTTTTTTTGGATCTGAGGCTACTAGCAATTATTTGTATAGTTCTGCGTTTTTGGTAACAGAACAGTATATTTCCTTAATGCATTTGCTGCCATATGATTTTACAAGTTTTACAATGATACACTTATAGGTATATAGTATCAATATGACGACGATTGATTAATCCACAGGCAAACATGTTATTAAATTGCTGCTGAGTTTTAATGTACTGTATCATAGTAATATATCCATAAAATTTTGTATTGGAATAGGATCAATATATCTTTGTGCATTTGTAGTTTTTCTTACAATGGATAAGAATCAAATGTTCGTTTGAGTTTATCAATTTAAATTTAATCTAAATACGTTTTTCACGCCCAGTCGAGACCACACCCAGCGCTGACAACGCCCCGCGCTGACAACGCCCCGTCCGCCAAAAATTTTTGACTGAGGTACGAAAAATCCTAGATCCGCCCCTGTGTGGCCCCGACGTCCTGACGAGGGGGAGGTAATCGACGAAGAACCAGAACTAAGAAAACAAGCCCATACACGGTCGACCGCAGTTGAGGAGTCAAAACAAGCAATCATGAACTTAAATCGATTCTCGTCTTTCGAGAAAGCAAAGAGAGTAGTCGCAAACGTCCTAAAGTTCATCGCCCTGACGCGTAAAAAGGTGAACGCGAGAAAGATTGGATCAACCCAAAGCCTCACAGCCGACAACTTGCACCAAGCGGAAACGCTATTACTTCAACAAGCACAGATCGAAAGCTTTCCTCACGAAGTGGAAGCGTTAACTAATGGCAAACCAATCAGCAAGAATTCACGCCTAGTCAAGCTCTCGCCGTTTATCGACGCAACCGACGGATTAATAAGAGTCGGAGACCGTATACAAGACGTCCCAGTAACATACGACACCCGTCACCCAATAGTTGTCGATGGAAAATCGGAGATTGGTCGCTTAATCATTACCGAATCTCATCACCAACTTAGTCATGGTCCAACCGACTACGTATTAAGCTCAATAAGGACACGCTATTGGCTAGTGAATGGCAGATCGGAAATCAAGAAATATGCAAATAAATGTCTCTACTGCAAAAAGCGAAGAGTAAAGCCGATGCCACCTCGCATGGGGAATCTGCCCAGAAGACGCCTTACACCGTTCTTACCTCCGTTCATGCACACCTTTGTTGACCTGTTCGGTCCAATCTACATTAAGCAGCGTCGAAGTAAGTTAAAGAGATGGTGCGTGTTGTTTTGCTGTGCAAATGTAAGAGCCATTCATTTGGAAGTAGTCGAGACACTTGAAACTGATGCGTTCTTGAACTGTCTCACTCGTTTTGCGAATCGCCGTGGCTACCCCAAAACGATCACTTCAGACCGAGGTACAAACTTTGTAGGAGCAGAGCGAGAGATGGGTGAAGGATGGGAGCGGCTTGCACACAATCGGATTGAGCAGAACCTTACCAAGCACGGAACTGACTGCATGGAATTTTCATCCACCAAATGCCCCTCATATGAATGGAGCGGTAGAAAGATTGGTAAAATCCTGCAAACGAGCTCTTCATGCTATTCTTTTAAATCGACGCGTGGACTCAGATGTCTTGCATACTGCATTGGTAGAGGTGGAAGGTATCCTTAACTCACGACCGATTACACCAGTCAGCTCCGATCCACTTGACCTCGAGGCGCTGACTCCCAACCATATCCTAATCCATCGACCCAACCTGAATTCACCCTTCGACGTGGTGAGTGATTGTGAGATAAACTCGAGGAAGAAATATCGGCAAGCACAAGTCCTCGCAAATATGTTTTGGAATCGATGGCTTAAAGAGTACCTTCCATTATTAACGAAAAGAAACAAATGGACAGACGAAGTGAGAAATTTGGAGAAGGACGACTTAGTACTGGTTGTAGAACCTAATGTATCGCGTGGCTCACGGGGAGAGTTTTGCGTTCGTTCCCTGGCAAAGACGGAAGAGTCCAAAGTGCAGAAGTGAAGACCCCGTCTGGAAATTACGTTAGACCGGTAGCAAGATTGTGTCTCCTGGAGGAAAACGAAGGTGACAACTCTGAAAACTCAATCACCCAATAAATGGGATGTCTGAGTTGAGGGGGAGTGTTAAGTTATGTCATGAAGTATTGAGCTTAAGAGGCAGTCTCTGTAAGAACCTCATGACCTCTTTGGATCAACAAATAGATTTCTCTCAAACTTTGTAGTTGAGATTGCCTTTATAAGGGTTGTTTCAAAATGCATTTTGTTTTCAGTCTAATTGCATTTTGGCAAATTTCCAGGGGGGTCAAGTTGAGGGCTAAAATTACGATTTTTGCTGTTCTCAATAGTGGCTTTTTGCTGATTTTTAAACCTCTGTACATCAAACAAAAATAATCATAAAACTAAATCTTTCCAGACAATAGTAGCTTTATATGTCTTAAGAAACAAGGTATCTATAAATTTTTCAAATTTGTTTTCTAAATATAGAAATGACATCATTCATGATAGACTAAAATAGAAATTTCCAAGTTCCTTAAAAATGGGTGAAATAAAAACCCTAAAATTCAAAAGTTAGACTTGCTATGAATGTAATATTATTTGTATGGTGAGATTAAAGGTTGGTCTTAGATAATATAAAATAAAATATTGCGGCCTGTAAATTTTGGAGGTACTACAGGCCAACAAAACATCAACATTTTCGACTTTCGGCAATTTGGTGCAAATAAGAACGTTCATGTTTACTGTAAACTCTGCTTTGAAAGAGCAAAATTTTACACATTATTGGACCTAGAACAGTGATGAACATTCGTTTGACCTTTACTGTTGTCTAAAGTCTTTTAGGGAAAAGCACTGACACAGGCATTTCCGTTATGTATGGACGTAATGGACCGTATTGTATAAATAATAAACATTTTCTAGCTGAATATAATCAAGACAAGTTATACATTTGCATCATGTAAAGACGTCCGTTAGTCAACAAATTATCAAACATCGATTTATGTTGAAGATTTATTTAGAAAGTCAAGTGAAAACCTACCCCAATATAATTGATACAAAGTATGCCTCGATCATAGCCTTGTCATTCAATGACCCCGATTGTCAGTTGACTTATTATTTGACGTTCGTTAGCTTCCATTATTCTGTAGTTCACTTTCGATATCTTAATGATTATTGTAGACACAGTCTCGTATATAAATCGTGTGATTCTTCGTCAACAGGCAATGCTAGTCAATTCCTCCATCGTTTAATTTTACTCGTTTTGTTATTGTTATGGCGGAAGCCGCTGACCAGCTAAATAATTCGGCTGTCAAAACACGTGCAACATGTCAAGAATTGTTTGCTTTCACGCCGAAAATTTACCGCGAGACTATTTCCACAGGTGATTTTTGACTTTTTAATTTTTGTGAAAACACATGCAGCTGAAATAAAAAAATATATCTAAAGTTTGTATAATTTCACGGTTTTGATATTAACTTGCTTTCATATAAACTTGCTTGCGTGTTGCGTTAATATATAAGTAGAGACCTTAAGATTGACGTTTACGGCAAACGTCAAACCGCTAGCGCAGTTTTTGATTTTACAACTCTATTATTATAGCTTTTACACCAGTTTTGAAATATGTTAGACTTATTAAACTTGTGCTCTTTAGCAATGATTTAAGAAAGCAAATTAACCACAAATCATGCCATTCACCAAAGCAGTAAATTAAGATTTGGCGTTTGAAGTTGACGTTTGGCATATAAATTCCATGCTTTAACAACTAGAAGCCCTCATAGCAGTGGTGAATGGCATGACTAGTGGTTAATTTGCTTTCTTAAATCATTGCTAAAGAGCACAAGTTTAATAAGTTTAACATATTTCAAAACTGGTGTAAAAGCTATTATAATAGAGTTGTAAAATCATAAACTTCGCTAGCGGTTTGACGTTTGCCGTAAACGTCAATCTTAAGGTCTCTAATAACTTGTGAATTACGCCAACGTAACGAATTGAAAAAATTTTATGCCAAAATGCTGAAAGAAATCTGCAGCGAATTAGAAGTACATATATATATATATATATATATATATATATATGCAAAACTTTATTATTATTATTATTAAAGTAATATTTTAACAGCTTCCATCACATACGTGGTTTTCAGGGAGGTTCTGCAAATAAATTACAATATAGCTAATAGTAATACGTTATAATATATCTTTCTGAAGTATATGCACTAGGAAATTGCGATGTAAAAAGTAAAATAAGTCACTACTATAATCCAAAGTTCTTGATATGTTTAAAAGTTATAAGGAAATCGTTTTCTCAAATAGAATTGGGTAAATTGTTCCAATCCTTAAAAATGTAATCTCTATTTTAGTCTGTCACGAATGAAACAGACTAAATGTAATTTTTCTAAATATAGAAACATTTCTATATTTAGAAAATATATTTAAAAAAATTATAGATTCCTTGATAGTTAGGACATACCAAGCTACTATTGTGCGGGAGGATACAGGTTTATCATGATATTTGTTTGATGGAAGCAAAATTTTCCAAGTCTGTAAATTTCTCTATCGTGCACAAACCCGCCCTGTACGTTTGACAGTCGAATTATTTGGCTGGTCAGCGGCCTCCGCCATAACAACAACAAAATCGAGTTATATAAACGATGGACTGATGGAGGAATTGACTAACATTGCCTGTTCGGACGAAGAATCAAGATTTATATACAAGACTGTGTCTACAATAATCATTAAGATATCGAAAGCGATTAACACTAAAGAATAATGGCAGCTAACGAACGTCAAATAATAAGTCAACTGACAATTCGGGTCATTAAATGACAAGGCTGTCGATCGAGGCATACTTTAATTGTATCAATATAAATATATTGGGGTAGGTTTTCTCTTGACTTTTTAAATAAATCTTCAAAATAAATCGATGTTTGATAATTTGTTGACTAACGGACATCTTTGCATGATGCAAATGTATAACTTGTCTTGATTATATTCAGCTAGAAAATGTTTATTATTTATACAGGGTGTCTCAAAAAAACCCAAAATCATTGAAATTGACGTATTGTTCGATATTCAATGCCCTAGCACTAAGTTAATCCCGCGAGTGCATAAAAGATTGACATAACTGCTATAATGAATGGTAATACTCAGCGTAAACTTGTTATGTCAGGCATAAAGTACTAAACCCACGAATGCATATTACGCATATTACAATTTACGAAGCATTTTTAAATTCTCATGAGCAAACAAACGTTCACTTTACAAAGATATTTTAATTTTTTAAAACAAATTAATCACCCTGTCAAAATCCTTTGTGTTACGGCATTGAAATTCGAACAATACGTTATTTCAATGATTTTGGGTTTTTTTGAGACACCCTGTACAATACGGTCCATTACGTCCATAAATAACGGAAATGCCT
>CACRXK020011972.1:0-15669 GCA_902702795.2 Paramuricea clavata
ATCACTTGTTCGTTAACATTCGATATGTCTGATGAGACTATAACACGTACCTATGTTTTCTAAGTTTTTGCTATACAGTTTGATAGCTGATGACGTCACAATTAGTCATTACGTCACTTCCGGATGTTGTAAATATAAGCTAATTTGTGGGAAGCGTGCGTAAAACCAACTATACTGAATAGGTGCTAGCATAACTTTTTCTCAATCTTATACATGGAAGGTACACCGACTTTACTGTTCACTCAGATACATAGCCCAGGAGCGCATTTAGGCTTTAGTAGGAGAGAAATTGACGGTGCAGAAAATTTTCAGTGTCATATCTGTACGGAGTTTCAGTATGATTCCAGAACGTCTCAAGCTATGTAGCAATTACCTTATTCCATTGAATAAATTATTGTACTTTTGCATATTTTTAGTGATTTTAACGATTCCTGTAGTTTTGAAGAAAAGCCTATATTTTTATACACAGCCCTAATATATTACGCGCCAATGACAAGATCTAGAACCTTGCAATATCAAAATAAAAAAGCATCAGTACTCAAAATGAAATATATCATGTTAACCTTTTTCGCCATTTGAAATACAATATAATTTGACATTGAAGATTCGTAGCATTTCCAAAGATAAGTGTCTATCATAAACTGGTACGCGAACTCGATACAGCTACGGCCAGTAAATACACACAATTCTCTTATATATACTTGTAAATATTATATTACAATTGAAGTTTGTCAAAGAATGCAATATTGCCGTACACTTTCGAATACTGTGCGCCAACTAAAGCACGGTCTACAGTAACTTCGAACTTGAATTATACACAATTACTGCATTGAAATGTAACGATCTTTTTGTTAGGAGACTACCTACATATTGTACTTGTTATTAAAATGTTTTCATAATTTACACAGTAAAGCAATAAAAAGTTACCACGGTCTACATATTAAAAGTAGCTCTTTGAATATAATAGATCATAGCTCATTAGTATTCATGAAAATACGATTTTTGTGTGTAGACCGTGGCGATTTTTAAGGCATAGCTGATTTTATATGTCTTGCTGCATACTGGTGCAAAACGTAATTGGACAAGCCTTCAATCTACATTTTTAATCGTTTGCGCGCTTATATACTTCTAAAATCACTGCAAAAAAAAGTGTAGACCGTGTTTCGAGCTTTGAATATTATGTTACACATCACGTCACTCGATGGGAACGTATAACATATCAACTTAACAACTATAGCAAAGCCCTGTAACTTAATATAATTCAGATGTTTAGTTCTTGCCTTAATTAAATCATGTACATATAGGTTTCTGTCAAACATGGTATTCAGCAAGTTTTAGATGCACCTTGAAATTGCACTGTCAGAAAAAAGCTGTGATATATAGTTAAAACATACAAACGTACTGGCATATATCGTAAGCGGCAACACTTGCAGTTAACGAATTATAATACTTGTATGAAAAATGTCATTTAGTTGTATAAATTAGATTCTCAAGCACTTCAGGAATGCATAAACAAACTTGAGACTAGTACAATATATACTCTGTCATTCTCGTCACATAATTATTGCTAAACATTAGGCTCGTTGGGCGCGTTTCTTGGTTAGGAAATCTGTGTCTTTACCGGACAATTTTTTTTTTCAAAAGATGGTCAGGAATGGATTATTGAGATGCAAACAAGCGCAATTTTACTGACAAAGCATAGGTTTTGCCTTTTTGTGTCATATTAGATACAAGAACCGTCTATTATTTTCTATGGTGATTTTCAGACAATCCTGGCCAAAACTCATGTGGACACTTAATCCACTTTTGCAAAAATCATGACAAACACCTAAAACTTGAATTTACTTGCATATCTCCCACTCCCCCTCTTCAATGTTGCTTATCTGACTTAACCACACTTCGTATTTGATGAAAAATCCCATTCAACATTGGCATGGGGGAGCGGGGGGATAATTATTTAGGGAAAACGCCTTTCGAGGCCAAATTCTGTGGGTTGTCCACAACCTTTTGTCCAGGATTGTAGATAAAAATTGTGTTATCAGCAGTGGCGTAGCCAGACCTTCATTTTTGGGGGGGCGAAGCGAACGCCGAAGGCGCGAGACCATCTATGGAGGTCCGGGGGCATGCACCCCCAGGAAAATTTTGAAATTTAGAGTCCCTGAAATGTGATTTCAAGCATTTTGGGGGTGAAATCTTGCAGAATTCCGAAGATTATAAAGTACGCTCTAGGGGGGTTCGGGGGCATGCACCCCAGGGAAAATTTTAAAATTTAGAGTCCCTGAAATGTGATTTCAAGCATTTTGGGGGTGAAATCTTGCAGAATCCCGAAGATTATAAAGTACGTCGAAGACATAAATTTTCCCAGACATTTCTAAGTTTCTACTCGCTTTTATATATGATACAGAATAAGTCTGAGAAGAATATTCATGTTATCATAATGCATATACATGTAAATCTAAACTAAATCTATTCCTTTTGGAACCATATCTACAACTGTTTTAACGAGATTTTAGAAATCAAGTTCTTCCAGTATTTCGTCGTTTTCCTCAGTCGAGACGTACTTAATCCGTTTCAGCTTCGAGGATGTAACGTGTACCCCCCATTTCTCTACGGATTTAGCCTTTTTCAGAGAATGTTTTTTTGCGATTGGGGGGCGACCGCCCCCCCTGCCCCCCCTTGGCTACGCCCCTGGTTGTCAGGTCCAAGTGCCCACAGCACCATGTCGGCTTCTCCCGGCACCCTTTCAGCACCCTCATGCCACTTTCAACTTATCACCAAAATCAACTCACAAGTTCAATGTGAATGATTCCATGCTTCCATGTAAAGTGGGGGAGAATGACGATTGGTTGAAAACACTAGGAAAGGTTATGTTGCTCTTGCAATGAATGGAAAAGAGGTCTCAGCTTTATACGACATGATGTTAAGTTGGTACATAAGTTTCTTGACAAAACACTGATTTCTTTGACATCCTAGATTCCTCTTTTAAAGATAGTAGCACATAGTAGTTTCATGCATGTCTTCGCACCTGTAAATAAAAGTTTATACTCAGCAAATCTGCCAGATAAATAAAAGTTTATACTCTTCCTTTGATAAAAGAAAAGTTGATACTCAGCAAATCTGAATAGTATGAAATTCAAGCATGTTATAAAATGTGAACCGTTTGCCGTTTGTCGAAGGAAGTGTGGTGAAATATCTCTACATTTGTATGACAAGACTTAAATAATTGTGGCTAAAATATTCACTATATTGTACAAAGCTTCTCATGCTAAAAACTAAATGCATATTATATTTTTCAATAGTATTTTTACCTGGCTGTACTGTAATAGCTGCGCCTCTTGCTTCAAATATCGTCTTTGCCAACATTTTGCAAGGCGTTTGTTGTCTTTTCCGGACGTTTACGACTTGTACTTCTTTGAATAGATGGTCGTCGCAGGTCGAACAATATGTAAAAATATAAAAAACAACGAGAATTCACTGCAAAAACTCGAAAAACCTATGAATATTTTTGTAAAAACCAGGGGGGGGGGGTGAAAACTTCAGCGGGCTCAGAAATGAGCCTGGTCAGTGGTATTTTCATGGCCAAAAGGAACCAGTTGCCATGGAAATGGCGTCAAAATCCGCCATGTTTTTGGCTTCACTTTTTGATCCCGAGCATGTTCTCCAGTAATATAGTATAGCTCAGTGGTTTTATCGAGTAAAATGCAGTTAAAAGCTAAAATGTCGGTCATATTGAAACGTCATTGTTACCATAGCAATGGGATTTACTATATTCTTTTCTTCAACAATTTCTCTTTGAATGTTGCTCAATATATGTGGCACAATGTTTGGTTTGTCCCGGTTTCTTATCAGCGCCTGCATTAGAAAATAGCCGCCGCATTTGTATTTTTTTTTATAAATAGCAATTACATGAAGTATTTAGCGGTGGGTGGTCAGCAGTGTAATATTTTATGCAAATGGCCGCCAACCTCATGTTCTTTTTTAATTTTATAAATACTGTATTTTAAATAAATATACACGGTAGAATAGTGGTTTTTATTAAACAATTTAAGTTTTGTTGTAAAAAAAAACTAGTTGTTTAATATGAAAAGTAAAAAAAAAACTCCTGCGCGCCGCATTTGCATTTTAAAAAACGTCTGATGAGAGACCGGGATTTTAATACTGCTTGGCCTAAAATAACATTTTTATTAAATACTAAGCCGTTTCATATTAAAGTTGTACATTTCAATTTACACATATCACCACTTTGTCAACCAATATGTCATACTTGAACTATAAGTTCATGGACATGGTTCATGTCATATTAAAATCGTAAGTTCATGTATTATACGAATATTTATTTTACAAAAAAATCATTCGCGAAAAATGTATTTAGTAAATAGAAAACACATATCAACAGAAAATACAACAATGAATATAAAGTATCACTGTAATACTGCATAATTACTGCATAATTAATATAACTGCAAATAGTATAGAAGCATAAACTAACCTTTCATATTACAATATTTCGCCTTCGCCGTTTCCAACTTTCCATGTGGCAAGATGTGATCATGTGAACGGTGAACCGTCAAAGACTCCGCATTACTTTGGTCAGCAACAACAAGCAAAACCAAAACTTCATCTTACGGACCATCATCTTCATCTTTTATATTATTAATAATTAATTAATAATAATTATTATAATTAATTACTAATAATTATTACTAAATAATAATAGTTGTAATAATTAATATATTATATAATTATAATTAATTCTAATATAATTATAATAATTATAATAATTATAAGTAATATAATTATTATTAAAATTGAATAAAGTTTTCGTTATGATTTTAATTAATATTAGTATAATTACATAGGGGATTATTCAAAATTCTCCACGCTGATTGGCTGCTGTTGAGGTGATTATTACGCGATAATCACCTAAACGATTCTCAAAATGGCGGCCGAAGCCGTTTTGTCAATTAAATGACGAAGAAATGTGTATTTTTAATTTTTTTTCTAAATAATCACCTATGAAATTATACTAAAACAATTATTCACCTCAGGCTCGGTGATTATCGTGAATAAAAACCTCGACTTCGTCTAGGTTTTTATTCACCAATAATCACCTCGCCTTCGGCGAATAATTGTTAATTATTAATCCAACATCCTGTGGGCCGCCAAGAAACCCGCGTGCAATTACACAGTACAGACCTTCATCACGGGCTTAAAACTGTAGGGATCCTCTTTAAGAATGCGTTTTTGACTCGTGTTCGCAGATTTTTGACTCGTGTTCGTCATTTTTGACTCGTGTTTACTCGTGTTCGTCAGTTTTTGACTCGTGTTCACAAATTTTTGACTCGTGTTCACTCGTTTTCTGACTCGTGTTCGTGTTGTCTCGTGTTCTCACTCGTGTTCACTCGTGTTGTGTCGTGTTCACTCGTGTTCTGACTCGTGTGGTCTTTTAGAATAGATCAACATTAAACGGTTGCGAGAAGATATGGATTTATGTTCTCGTGTCAAAAACAATATCTCACTCGTTCTCACCATATCTCTTCGTAACCGTCTAATATCCTATATACAGGGTGTATCATAATAAACGCAATTCATCTTTTGTGCTTAATAACTTTCAAAATACTATTTCTAGTTAAACGCTTTTAGGCTTACTTCAAAGCCTGTTCTTTTCTCTTTCAAACAAACTATTATCCTTGTCTCCAATGCTGGTAATAATTGCACAGGAAAAGATTTTATTTAGTAAAACCTATAATTTTTAGTTGCTGTTTAATTATGCAAGTTTACTATGTTATTGTTTAGTCGGTTTAAATGTTAGAATTTTCTTCTTTAAACTTTAATGTTGTTGTCACTACATCTGGAAAACCACGTAAGAACATATTAAAGGGATTTTAAAAGAGACCAGGTTTTTTGAAAATCCTAAACGAATGATAAAAATCGTCAAAACATTTTGGTGTCTGAGCCACAGTGTCATCGAATTGCGATGTAATGTAAACATAAATTATAGCAAGTTGATGTCAGTCAGCTTAGATGGTCCAAGCCAAAATTATATTGCATTTGAAGTTTCAAACTGAGTTAAAAATAGTGGAAGAAAAGCCGTAATTATACTTATTGTTACAATCCATTTAATAAAATGCAACATTTTTTGTTTTGATGAAAAAATCAGTTATTTTCATGAGAACGATTTGTTATTCCATCTCAATTTTTTTAATCTCCAATCGCAATAACGTAAAGTATTATTACCCGGGAACCAATTAGTCAAATTTAAGAAACAACCCACTGTTAGAAAGCTGAATTGCTACGCTTTAAAATGAATGTAAACTTTAACGTTTTCGTGTATTATTTGTTTAGCAATTTACATTTCAGTCGAGGATTGCGCTTTTTTTTGTACACCCTGTATACGTAATATAAGCTTCAATAAGTTTCATATACGCAAAAGGCCAAAGGCCGTCAGGTTTTAAAGCAATTATAAAATCAATTTTTAAAACAAGCTTACCTTTTTAACGTCGGCTCCCTTCTTTTAGCCGATTCTTTCGCCCTTTGTTTATGAGAAAGCTTTTGAAATTTACAAAATCTTGCAAAAATGCGAGAAAAAATGAAATATATTTGCAAGAAATTTATCAATCATCAAATCAAGAAATGTTTGCTATTTCGCTGTCGTTATGCAGTCGTTATAGTGCAAACTTTAAATTGGACCAATCAGTGTCGGCTATTCATGACAGTCCGCCATATTTTTGAGATCAGTGAGGATAACCACCCACCCAACATCGTTGGTGAGCGCCCGCGATAATTGATGAACTTTAGACTTCGCTAATGCTTTCGTTTCCCCGGGTGTAAATAGCCGGGGGGAAATTAGTACCCTCGCACGGCGCTTTGCGCCGTCGGCTCGCGGAATATTTTTTAAGAAGAGCTCAAAGAGTGTGAACTTGATGGACTTGCATGAACTTGACTTCATGCCTTTCCTGTGTTACAGTTTGTGCCGATCTCGTGGTGAAATTCCGTCTCTAGGCCAATAAAGTATTTTCTCAATCTTCTGTTCCGATTTAGTTCGTTTATCTTAACGCTTTTCTTTTCTAATTTCCTCAACATTGTTATCTGCCTGTTCTGGATAATATCTCTTCAAACCATTGATAAGTTCTTTTTCTAGTCCTATCCGTGGAACCTGTGTGAAAATCCATTACAAACCCTTTATGTATCGCCCCACGATGATATTGAGATCGTAGAATTTCTCTCGACATGAAAATAAGACATTGAAAAATTGTGCAATACTAAGTCCTTCGATACGCTTCATGGAGAACAAATTAAGTGAATTTAAATATAAAACAATGACCAAAACGTGCCTCAGCCAACAAATCATATTATATAAAACCAAGAGATGGCTACGTGCAAAGAACTGTCTCAATATACTCAAGGGCGAAACTAGCCCCTTATAATTAAGGGGGTGTTTGGCAGAATTACCCTGCCAAAACCAATGATGCCCTGCAGCCTGCAGCGCCAGCGTTAATACAATACACCACTAAGCTACATGTATAATTGAACTGCCGATGCCACAGTACATGCAAACGAACTGCTTATTGTTTGCTAGCTGTAATAAGTTACTTAATAACTGGCTGCCCCATACCCCCCCCCCCCTCAAGTTTCGCCCCTGATATATATGAAAATTGCTCGCCATCTGCATGACCTTCTTTTTAAAGGCTATTAACCAAGATTGTTGTATATCATTCCAGTCAATTCTAATCGGCGTCGGAAGAAGCGAGGGAACAAAAATACAATTCGGCAATAATCGAACCACCACTGAACTACATAGCCCAATTGCTGAAAATTAACCACAAGTTCTTGAATATAGTAAGGCTATATGGATAAATATCCAGATTTTGCATCAGCATCTCGATTCATGTAACTGAATGTACATGGGATACTTGTAGAACTAAACGATGAATAGTAGATGGAAATTCACACACAATATTAGGGTCATAGTCATACTGTATAATCGGGAGCAGATGAGAAAAATGTAGCTATAAATTTTAGCTGCTTGCATGCAGCTGCTCCCGACTACCGGTAGGTCTATAAGTGCATATAAATTTTTATTCAAAAATGTACAAACATCCCATGTATTGCATATACTTTCTGTTTGTGTAGTTACTGCCATAGGCGTACGGGGCCTAATTTTTAGGTGGGGGCAATGAACATTATGCCCAACTGACACTGAAAATGCCCGACTTTAATTCAACGTAACCCCCCCATCCCATTACATTGTCTATCATGCGCATGTGTGTTTAGAGATGTCTCACTAATAAGGATATTCACATAGTAACAATAACTAATAATAATATTAATAATTATATTTACCACTTTTGGACATATACAATAATATAGAATTGTCAAAAGAAATATGATTGCCTGCTCTTTTGGCTTCCAAAAATGTCAATCATGCTTTCCATGTCACTTTCCACAGTTCTGTTCGTATATGCGCGTTCAATGCAGAGAAGTGCTAGTCCACTTAGACGCTCTTGGCCCATGGTAGATCGGAGGTATGTCTTTACACGACGTAAGCCACTGAAAGACCTTTCTGCCGAGCAGGAGGTAGCAGGTATTGTAGCCAAAATAGAACACACTCGGTAGAATACCGGTAGAACTTCGTCTAGCCCATTTTGGTGCATCTTTTCTACAACCGTCGCGGCATTTTTCATCTTTGCTGCATCCTTGATCGAAAAATTCTGAAATATATTTTTCTCACCTTTGAGGATGTCAATATCTAACGTGTAGAAAGATTATACTAATGCCAGGTTCTTGTCGGATGGGACTGAGTTGAAAACTACGTCTGCCAAGGCACACAAGATATCTTGATCATTACTCTCGAAACGTGACTTCATCTCAAGAAGGACTTTATCTAGGGTCTGGTAATATGTTGTGATGCGGTAGTTACTCTTGGCAGTTGGCTGTAGATCACTACTAGACTGTTCACCTATGAGAGCTTGCAATCGATGTGATGGCCTCGATCTCGGTACTTTGGCATCTTTGAAAATAAATTCGGAGCCTTGGATATTCTTTTTCACTGTTTGGGAAGCAATTTCTGCTCTCGACCAGATAAGTTGAAAAGATTCTTCATTTCGGCACTTGCGCAATGCTATAATAGAGAGTTTCCGAAAACATGACGGCGACGGCAACTTCGTTCATGACGTTGCCGTCGCGGTTTCGTGTATTATTCATTCCGTCAAATGCTCATTTTGGTGCGAAACGTGAAAATGTTATAGTACTCACTGGTTTCATACTTGAACAAAAATGCCGAGTTTTAGAGAAAATAGAAATGCTTTGCTAAATGCTCATGATGAAGGTTTTATTGACGACGAAGAGTTCTTAATGCTCTATGATGTTAACAGATCAACAAATCTTGATTTGCCATATTGGGACTACGAACAATTTGACCTGGATGACCTTTGCAACGATGAGTGTAAAGCTGAGTTTCGTTTCTTAAAAAATGACATATACACGCTTTATGAAGTTTTGCAAATCCCAGAAGAAATGAAATGTGTCAATGGTTTTAAAGTTTTAGGTCTGACTGCACTTTGTGTTCTTCTCAAAAGATTTGCATATCCTTGCAGGTATTTGGGTATTATGCCTAGATTTGCCCTATCTGTCCCACAACTTTCAATGATAAGCAACCTTGCTATGAACTTTGTTTATGATCGTTGGGGTCGTTTACTTCAAACATTTGAACAAGAATGGCTTAATTTCACCTGCAAACTTACAACAATATGCCCACACAATTCATGATCATGGTGCACCTTTACCAAATTGCTGGGGATTCATAGATGGTACTGTAAGGAGAGTTTGCCGACCAGGTCAACACCAAAGAGTATTATACAATGGCCATAAAAAGGTACATGCCATAAAATTCCAATCTGTCGTAGCACCTAATGGAATGTGTGCTAATCTTTATGGCCCTGTGGAAGGAAAACGCCATGATAGTACCATGCTTGCAAGATCACGATTATTAGAATCGCTTCAACAACATTCAAGGGCACCTGATGGTTCTATTCTTTGTATTTACGGTGATCCCGCATACCCCTTACGTCTGCAACTCCAGGATCCATTCAGAGGAGCACAAGTGAACGAACAACAAAAGAACTGGAACAAGGCTATGAGTGCTGTTCGTTGTTCTGTTGAATGGGTGTTTGGTGATATTCTGAACTATTTTAAGTTTTTGGACTTTCACAAAAATCTGAAGATTCAATTAAGTGCTGTGGGGAAAATGTACATTGTGTGTGTTCTATTACAGAATTCAAGGTCTTGTTTCTATGGCTCAACCACATCTAACTATTTTGAGTGTCCTCCAGCATTAATTCAAGAATACTTCAGCTGAAGTGTTGTAATTCTCTTTTTATGACAGAACTATATATATGTAATTTATAACTCTGTTATAAATGCTCTGTCCTAATTTATATGATATTGCAAATTTAGTCTAATTTATATGACAATTGATTTGAATATGTTGCATCAAAGCATTTTTTTAACATATACTGGGTGGCCATTCCCAGCCCCCCCCCTTCCAGCCCCCCTTGTTGGTCTCCCACCCAAACAAAATTGGCCCCCCACTTTATAAAAGTAACATATTACTGCATGTATTTAAACTGTTATCTCAGACAATACATTGTGTCGTTTACAGAGTGAATGGTCTGAATCTTTGTCTGTACTTCATGAAATATTAATGTTTTTATGACTTTTATAGGTTGAAATTAAATTACTTTTAATTAATTAATTAATTAATTAATTAATTAATTAAATTAATTAATTAATTAATTAAAGGCATTATTATTTCAATTATTGGCCTCTGTCTCTGATTGTCATGTCCACAAATAGAATTGGCCAAACACATATGAGAGAGGTTACATGTTTCAAAGCCTTATTCAATGTAAATATAATCAGTCAAGTTATAGGAACTGTCCAAGGGACCCTTACCCCTTGGTTCAGGTCAGTAAGGTCAGAAGGGGTCACTACCCTTCTGGCATTTGCTCTTGGGACCTTTACCCCCAGGGCAGCCCTAGGGATCCTTGCCCCTAGTGTTTTCAGAGCGGCCATATATACCCTGCGGGATAAAATGTAAGGCCATGAAGAGTCTGTTGGATTAAATATACTTATAGTATAGCACTGATTGTAACAGGAGTACTTCACCCCCATAACCCATTCTCCCACACAAAAGCCGTTTGTGTCTACTCTTAATTCGCAGCCAGTCTAAAGCCAATTTATATATATTATAAATTTAAGTAAGTCTAAAACAGTTCAAAATACTTCTTGAGGTTCACAAAATTATTGTGCTTTTGTGACATGTTGAGTAAAGAGTTTGATTTTGAAATAGATAACTATGAAAGCAAATATGTATTAATGTCAACAGTTCACAAAGTTTCTTTTAAAAGCTTTGCAACAACAAAAAACATAAACAAACATAAGATGGCATGCAAATTCTACTTTTGTTCATTCTGTTTTGTTAAAAATTGTATCAAAGCAAGGTTAACTTGTTGTTGTTGCTGCAACAAAGCTTGATTTTGTTCATTTTGTTGCATAATCATCTGATATAGTCTCTCTGATTCTGTCTTCTTCTCCTCCAGTTCAGCTTTCTTAAGTTCCAACTCTTGTTGTCGCACATGCATTTCTTTCTCACTCTTCTCTCTCAAATAATTTATGGTGTCGTCAGACCTCCTTCGTTTTGGTGCTGTCTCTTCTCTATCGCTACCTTTCCTTCTGGAGGTTTCTCCTATAGTTTCAAGAGATTGCAACCGCAGTTCCTCTGCTTGCTGCATTTCATTATCCATTGCCTCTCTTTGCTTTTCCTTTTCCAGATGCTTTGTCAAATCACTGTCCTTAAACAATTCAATAATTTCACGCAAGCCTTTTTCCATCTCACTCTCTTCCTCTGGTGCAATCCCTGATGCTCGATCCATTTCATTCGTTTTTTTAATATATTTTTTCTCCAGCAATTTAAATCTATCTCTGACAGATCTGTCTTCCACCCTGAATGAAGGGTCAACAATTTGATTTAAGCTTTCAGCAATACTTTTCCAACAATTCCCTCTTTCGGGTGAACCTTTCTTGAAATTCCATGGCTCGAACATAAGGATCTCACGAATAAATAGGTCATCATGCCTTGTAGTCCAGCACATAGGTTTAATACTATTAAGTAAACAAACAGAAATGTATTAAAACAAAATTTGCCCATCTATAAAGTTAAACCAACAAGTGAGAGCTACTATGCTTGCAACCATTACATGACAAATCTAGAAACGTCCCACATAGAAAAGGTCAATTTATAGGTTCCCAGCAATATTTGACAAAGGGCTTTGTCGAAACGTTCGAGGAACGTTTAGGTATATTTTGTTGCTTTGTTTAACGAATACTAGCCATTGCCCCACTATGCATCAAAACACTTTGTTTTGTCGTATAAATCATGTTGGAGTGCAAGTACAGGTCAAAATAAACATATATCCACCTTTTTTGTTTCTCCTGAGCAGCCAAAGTCGAGGAAGTCGAGGCCAAAGCAGCCATGTTTTCTCCCTTGATCTCGCGTCGTAGCTGCAACGTGAAGTTTATTTACTTCACGTCGGTCGCGTGAAACGAGAACGTCAATTTGGGGTTTCCTCTGACTTGCGCATGCGCAGTTTCATAAAACTACCGGTCTCGCGTTGCCGCCGCCGTCGCCGTTGTGCTTTCGGAAACTCTCTAATGTGCACTTGAGACTGGTATAACTTAACTAGTGCATTCATATATTTATCTTTATTGTCTTGCTCAATCTTAAGCTGTTCGGCAATTTTAATTGACTCTTCACAAGGGCCATCGTTTTCTATATGGACCAATAACGTTGACCATAATTCCTGTATCTGCATATGGCATGAGGATATTTGACCTTGCATTCTTTCTATTTGCACATCAATTTGTGATAAATTCCCTTGCTGCACTTGGGGGTACAATGCCTTTCGTGTTATGTTCTTATAAATATATCTTAAATGATTATTAAGGAAGCAATGTGCCTGATGCCCTGCATATTAACTTTAATTAACTTCATATTATGGGGGTCACCCATAACATGAAGTTAATTAAAATTAATTTTAATTAACTTCATTTAATTTTAATTAACTTCATATTTATGGGGGTCACCCAAAACTATCTGTCCATACATGCTTTGTTCCACATTTGAACCATTTACTTAAGTGGCAATGCATGTATAACACCAGAAGATTTTACTTGTCAAGAGAAGAGTGCTGCCACTCAATGGGTTAACAAGACCACGTGCCAGTGCATCCTGTTAACCTTTATGTGGCCAGCAATGCACCCTGATGCCCCTACTTTATAATTTTACTCTGTATAACGCCAGACGATTTTAATCATCAACAATAGAGAGCTGCCACTCACTTGATCTATCTCCATACAACTTCATACCTAACACTTACATTGTATGCAGAGAAGCATTAGCTGGGGTAATTTCAAATAATAATGAGCTTATAATTATTATATATTACTTTAATTTAATTTCATTTCATTAAAAGATACATAGTTTGACCTTTCCTTTGAACTCTTTTGAGTTGACATGATGGAAATACGGCCGTAACTGCTCTCGTAGCAAGACTTTTATCATTGTCACCAAGTCCCAGAAAATATAAAATAGACTTCTGATCACATTCTTTTTCACTACACTCTTCAAACTCTTCATGTAATTTCAGTTGTAATTGTTCTTGTCTTTTTTTAACATCTCTCCCAGACAATGAATGCTCTATTAAATTAATGCAGTGTAATAAAATCTAGGCAACTGATTTTTATTAGACTCCATCTTTTCCACACCACTTTATGGGGTGTGGAAAAGACAGAGTCTAGAAACAACTGCAGTCAGGCTTCAGCTTTGTAATATAAAACAATGTCAGCTTTGATAGTTTTCAATATCACACTCATCCTTATCAAATAAATTATTTGTTCTACCTTGTTTATATTCTACATTGACATCCTCTTTCACTGCCTCATTATGATATGTTTCTTGGATGTTGCGCCTTACTTGTTGACCTTAAAATATGAAAATTATGAGCAATTATAATGCCATTTTTAAAAGATATACGTAGTCGCACTGGTAAGTTTGGACAAAACACCCATGAAAAGGTAATTGTTCAAAATTAAGGGGAGGGGTGGTGTTGTGGTGGTGGTTAAACTTCAACACAACTAATGCATGAGTCAATTTGTACTGTTACCATCCCCCCTGGGCAATCCTGGGGACAATGCAAAAGAATACATCCCAGGGGTGGGGAATTGTTAAACACATTTTATCCCCGGGGGTATAGGGTGGGAACCCAGTGAAGAGATAAGTAAGAGCCTGGTAACTAAATATCAAAATTTCAAAATGACAATGAAAATTTTGAAGAATTTAAAAGAATTGTTGTTTAGCAAGTCACCAGAGTTTGTTGGTGCGTGGTTAGGCTACAGTTAAATCTGTCTAAATTAAATTAGACAATTCTACATTATTTAGGGTCAGGAAATTAAATACACCTTTGCAATTCATTAAATAATTTGACTATAAATGTCTGTACTGATTTTTCTTGTTGCCCCGGGGTTGTGAATTAGCAAATATCTAAGTTCCAGGGGTGGGGAATTTGCTAACAGCGAATAAAAGAATGACAAATCCCCGGGGTGTTGCCCGGGGGGGGGGGGGTGGTAACAGTATGAATTGACTCATGCATAAGACAAGTAATGATGTAATTGACCTTTACATTCTGAATACCTTAATCAAGATCTACATCTTTCGTTTTGATTATTCATATTTTGGGCTGCAGATGGGTGCCCAATAAAATGTGCACATGACTAATCACAATGTGCCTCATTGTGATTTAACTGAACCAAGAAAATTTACATAACTAACAACTATTTTCACCTCTGATATTAACACGTTTCTTTCGTGGTAAGCCCAAAGTCTTTGATTTTGGTGTCAGGTCATGCTTCTCGCTTGGATTTGGTGCAGAATCCGGGGATATAACTGTAGGTCGACGTTGAAAGTTACATGCAAGATGTCTTGCGGATCGTCGTACAGGCCTTGATTTGCCTATATTTCATTTAAAATGAATAAATACCGTTTGTAAAACAATGTTGAACTATTTATTAATACGATCAATTTAAATATTTGTCATACCTTGCAAATTTAATCCCTCCATGCCTTCATCGACCCCTTCAAGTGTTGACATGTTGAATTTTTCCCAGTTTACGTCATGTGTCAAGGGTTACATT
Organism: Paramuricea clavata; assembly: GCA_902702795.2. Classification (NCBI taxonomy): domain Eukaryota; kingdom Metazoa; phylum Cnidaria; class Anthozoa; order Malacalcyonacea; family Plexauridae; genus Paramuricea; species Paramuricea clavata. The sequence continues at coordinate 15,250 of CACRXK020011972.1, forward strand.
CCACGTGTAGGATGATAAAATTACGTTCAAATAACTTATGGATACGTAGATTTATCAATACAACACAAAAAAATAGGAAAAGATTGAAAGCGCCAGCGTAATATCACAACTTGCAAGAAATCAACTATTCTTGCAAGAAATAGACCAAGAACTGCCAGGCGTCTCGCAGTTCAAGTGCACTCTTCCCATCAGCCCCTTCGCCCGTCTCTCCCAACTACAATACTTCATGTAAACTCGTCATATGCGCATCACTGTTTTTTTACAAAGAGACACCTGGGTACGAGGCAGATATGTATATATATATGTATATATATGTATATATATATATGTATATATATATATGTAGATATATATATGTATATATATATATGTATATATATATGTATATATATATATATATATATGTATATATATATATGT
>CACRXK020011973.1:0-15667 GCA_902702795.2 Paramuricea clavata
CCCCTCCCCCCCCCCCCCCCGTAAATAATGACCGGACCCTTATAAGAAATAGTTGTAATAAACTTGTTGATATTATCAGACTTGTTGCAAGGTTGTTCGAACAAGTCCAATACACTCATGATATTTATCACATTCTTGGTATATCATGACTGTGTCAGACTTGTTATAGAACAACCTTGTAACAAGACTGATAATGCCATCAAGCATGTTACTAGTTCTTAACAGCTTGTTCCAAACTTGCTGAAAACTTGGGACACTAACTTGTTGACGGCTTGTTGGCAGACTTGCTACACGCGTAAAAAATCTCACATCTTGTAACAAGTCTGCCAACAAGCCGTCAACATGTTGTGTTCGCACTGCTTGTCCCAAGTTGTCAATAAGTTTGGAACAAACTGTTAACAATTCAGTAATAATTCATGAGGAAAATACAAAAGAAATGAATGTTTAATCATGTTTGTAAATCGGATAAAGATTTGTCCTGATTTACATAAACTTCAGCTTTGATTTTCTCGGCTTAGACAATGTTTATTTTTAAAATTACTTCGCCAATGAACTCGTAAGATGGGTCGTTTTTTAAGCACGTTAAAACATTCGCATCCGATCTTTATCTGATATACAAACTCGAGCCGAAGGCCGGCGAGAGTTTGTATATCAGATAAAGATCGGATCGATCATAACCACCTTGTACATAACCACCGACTAGTACATAACCACCTTGTTGATGTTATATGTAAACAACGAGTTTGAGTGTTTCATCAGGGGATTCAAACACGAGAAAACTGTATGAAACACGAGCGCGAAGCGCGAATGTTTTATTGTTTTCGAGTGTTTGGTCCCCTGATGAAACACGAGAAACGAGTTGTTTACACAACATCTCAAACGAAAATATTTCATTGGCTTATATATATTATTATAGCATATTGTTGTATTTTGACTTGAATTTGTAATTAGGATCTCAGTTATTAGATGAAAACCGTTTTTCATCTAACAACAGTGATGGTATATGATTTTTAGCGTGTTTCCTTGCGGTAGCAACTGGGAACAAGTTGTTACAAATCTGTTCACAAGCTGTTGACAAGTTGTGTTCGCACTGCTTCTTCCCAGTTGTTGTAACAAGTTTGGAACAAGCTGTTAACAACTTGTAATAAACTTGATGGCACTATCAGATTTGTTGCAAGGTTGTTCTAACAAGCCTGATACAGTCATGATATAACAAGAATGTTACAAGGTTGTATAACAAGAATGGTTGTATAACAAGAATGTAACAGTGTTGTTATATCATGACTGTATCAGACTTGATGGAACAACTTTGTAACAAATCTGATAATATCAACAAGGTGTTTACAAGTTGTTAACAGCTTGTTCCAAACTTGGGACCGAAGCGGTGCGAACACAACTTGTTCATGGCTTGTTGGGCCTGTTGGCAGACTTGCTACGCGCGTAAAAATTTCACATCTTTCAATAAGTCTGCCAACAAGCCGTCAACAAAGTCATGTTCGCACTGTTTGTCCCAAGTTGTCAACAAGTTTGGAACAAGCTGTTGACAACTTGTAACAGCCTTGTTGATATTATCGTACTTGCTGCAATGTTGTTCCAACAAGCTAGTCCGATACAGTCATGATATAACAATATTGTTACAACCTTGTGTCGATCGTCAACCTTGTAACAATAGAGACTTTACGATTTTAGGACGGCGACGCCAAAACAAACTCCTTCGAATAAATGGTAGTAAAGATAGTTCGTCGTATATTATCAATCGTATGAATTTAATACAGTCTTAGAAGTTGAAGACATGGATTTTATGGTTGGGAAGAGTTCTGCTAAACCCAGTTTGAAGTTGCGCTTGTTGTGGCTTGGAATGCAGCCGTTGTATCAACACGTGAAAATCTGTGATTTAGCGTTGTAAACAGAGCGAGGACAATGTCTAAATTATTCATATATTGTAATTACTCAATTCTTTTAATGATCTATTGTATTGTTAGCCGTTGTCGTCGCGTTGCCGTCCTAAAATCGTAAGGTCTCTATTCTTGGTATATCACGACTGTATCGGCCTTTAACGTTTGTTCGTTCACTGCAACCATGTATATGTTTCGCTCGCTACTCTGGTTTAAATAAATGATTACAAAGCCCAGTCGAATTGTAATCAAGACCCAACGTTTCGACACTCCAGTCTAGTGTCTTCATCAGGGGTGATCTAAAGGACCTAAAGTTACAATCGAGGCTTCTTAAACACCCAAGGGATGACGTCACCTGCCAATGAGATGCATGCATTCCTCTGGCAAATAGGCATCGTCATCCCTATTCAAAGCATGATTACTCATATTTATATGCCACGCTTCTAAGCAAAGTCTTTGACCATAGCGATTGTTTGTGGTAATTACTTTAGAGTTTTCCCACGCAAATGCGCAATCCCTTTTCCCTTGTCTAAAGTTGAAACAGCCTTTTTATGTTCTTTTAATTAGCCGTGTACCAAACTGGCGTTTAGATAGACTGATCCAAATACTCTTTCTCGCAGTCACCGCATCGGACTTGTTAGAACAACTTATAGCAAGACTGATAATGCCATCAAGCTTGTCACAAGTTGTTAATTAACAGCTTGTTCCAAACTGGGAACAAGTGGAAGTGCGAACGCAACTTGAAGACCATAAGTTTGGCGCAAATACAGGTAGTCCAGGTACACTAAGGCCCCAGCTACGAGATACAGGATTCACATCGGAGGGAGTCGAGCGACATCAACTAAGACACTTTTCGGCCTCTTACAACTTTTCATATTTGAAGTTTTTGACTAATTCTGTTACATTATCATAATTTTGAGTGCTAATTTCTCCTTGAAACTGTAAAATTTGATGTCGCTCCGGTATTTTGTAACTACGGTGCCCAAGCGTACCTATTTTTACTGTGGATGGACCACAATGCACTACGATTCAACATGGTTTCCCAATAGATCAAAAGGTCAATTTATGCAAAAATGTCGTACCCAGGGTATGCCCGTTCGCAGGTTGGGTGCGAACGAGATTGTGAGATCAGCGAAGCGATGCCACAGACGCTCGCCTAAACAAATTTTCCTTTAAACCGTGACGTTGATTTCTCCTGTTTTTTCAAAGTTTAACCTCTTCGTTCTCGCTATATATAAAGGTATGTTATGCTTGTATCTCGATTTTGTCTTAGCGCGAGTTTTAGTTAGAAAGATCGATAAGTATATTACCTATTTCTTATTTGTTCTAAAAATGCTTTGTGACAAAATTATAGCCGTAAGTTTATTACAGTATTATAAATATAGCAATGCTCCTTGATATGGCATAGAATTTTCTCTGTTTATTTCGTAAGAGCCCAGCTGTCCGGTATTATTTGTATTGGAACAATAAATATTTCAATATATTATAAAATATTGAAAGCAACAGAACCCCTTTGCCCTCGATCACTTAACTTGTCATAATTATCAATATATTCTCTCATTTATAACATTTACATTGGCGACACATCTACAGTACTATAGAATTCAGTTCAAATGTTTTCAATATATTAGAAGCAATATATATGGTAATGTACTGACAGTACATGCTGTTACGTTGCATGGCACAATTTTTAACGACAGTTCGTAAAGGCAACAGGTTGTCAAAACAATCTCTAAAGGTCGTTTTCCACTAGACGGAATTTTCCGCATGGAGCGGAATTTTTCTTTGTCCTGTGATTTCTCGAGTGGCACTAATTAGAAAAGACAAATTCTGCTCAGCATGGAAAATTCCGCCTAGTGGAATACGGCCTTATTAGGCCCGTTTCAGATGGCGTACTCTTCATGTGCCAAACTTAATTGTATTAGATGTGACACTGGAGCGACACAAGAACAGCATGAGTAGAGCGGCGTATGAATCAATGTCGCTCCAATGTCGCATAATGCGACAAGCTCTGCCGAACTTGTGTCGAACTTGTTGCAGCTCCAAATGCTGCCGTATTTAATCAATTCACATGTTGCTCATGTATAAATAATGTCATGCTGAGTGTGATCTTTCTTTGTAACACAACAAGTTGCCGAAACCATTCCAATCTTGTGCGATGTTATTAATATTAATTTGCAATGCAAATCGTTGTTGAGAATTTGTCCATGCATAAATAATGTTTTCATGCTGAGTGTGACCTTTCAAGTTGATTAGGGGGGACGGATTCTTTTAATAATGTTTCCTCATTGCAGAAAATGAACATTGAGGCATGTTGTGTCTAGGTTGTATTGTTAAGAAGTAGAAGCACATGAATACAATACATGAATAGTAAAAAATATGAGAAATACTATTAACAGTTAAGTATTATTAGGTCTTAATATATATATATATAAACATTTGTGTTATTATTCACTCGGTAATATGATAAGGATGAAATGTTCTCGAGTGAGATATATTGTAATTTCCAGACAGCATGTAGGCAGAAAATCTTGCCTGCCACGGCTGGATCGACTTCGAACCCGCGACCTTCTAGTTACTAGATCGATATATCTGCCTGCGCGCTGTCTGGAAATTATGATATATCTCACTCGAGAACATTTCATCCTTAATGACTCGAGTCAACTCGGCTACAGCTTGTTCAGGATAAATTCATCAAAATTATTGTAGTTGATTAGGTTCGGAAGAGTCCTGAAGGGGCTGGAAGAAATAAAAAGTAATTCTCAATGCAGATAGGCATGTCAGTTTCTACCTGTACTCTGTAGGGAAATTTTTAAAGGCATTTTTGTTCACCGTACAATTTGTGTAGCCATTGACTCGACTCGAGTGAAGCCATTGACTCGACTTGACCAGATGAAATGACTTGACTTGACTCATGACTTGACCTTTGGGTGATTCGGCTCGTGACTCGTGACTCGACCTGTTGGTGATTTGCTACAACACCAGCTGATATATAGATCTGTGATATATAGTAATTTCATGATTTTCATCATTCCTGATCAATGATGACTAAAAGTCTAAAATCTACTCGAAACATCCAATAAACACTTTTCAAATAATTCAAAATGTTATTAACATTAAAGGCACAGTGCAGCCTTTTGAATGATGGTTTTTAAGGCGCATTTCAGCTCTTTTAATTGAAAAAACTAACTAGGAAAATCAATTAAGCATGATTCAAAATCAGCAAACTCAATGTTTTTAACATTAAAGATGTTTTAAAATGTTAAAAACATTAAGTTTGCTGATCTTGAATTATGCTTAATTGATTTTCCTAGTTAGTTTTTTCAATTAAAAGGGCTGAAATGCGCCTTAAAAAACATCGTTCAAAAGGCTGAACTGTGCCTTTAACTCAGTGGTTCCCACAATTTCTGGCAGAAATTACATGCAGGCCAAAAAATAACAACTGTGCCAATGGCAATGAAAAATCTAATTGATTTGTCCAATGACAAATCTAATTGATTTGTTTATATGGCAAAAATAATGCATTAACCTATTGAGCACCATTTCTCTTATTCTCTCCCCTTGGCGAGTAAAATTGTCTGGGAACAAATTGAGCATGTTACGTAAAGGTGCCGAGGGGGCAAATTCCCTATCTCACAAATATTTCCATTATACTTTTGCCATGTGTCTGTATATTTTTAAATGTGCATAATTATTTGCCTGTATATTAATGTACCCTTTATAGTAATTCTAAAATAATTCTAGTAATTCAAGTGTTGCGCGCCAGCAACGGGTTTTTGGGCTTCTCGAAATTTGTATTTCATATCTTATATCTTTCTGGTCTTATCATCTTTATACGCTCCTGATATTCTTAAAGATGCTAACAAAGATCTCTCTGCTGCAGTCAAGTCATTTAATTACGGGAACCAGTGAGTATTTTAATAAAATATAAAACAACGGTAACTCCGCGAAATATTTTAATCATTCTAGCTTTCGACTAAGATTCGGTCATCATCATTCCTGATGATGACTGAATCTTAGTCGAAAGCTAGAACGGTTAAAATGTTTCTTTTCGGAGTTACCGTTGTTTCATATTTTATTAAAATATTCAGTGCCAGTGGTTCCGTAATTAAATAGCTACCTGCTGCTTGGTTTTCAGCTAAACATTGGCAGTGCGCTCAGAAGTGTCACTTTGCCAAATCCTTTCATTGCTGGGCCAAGCATGCATGGTACATATTGTTACCATTATACCCGACCACGATCCCCCGTTTGACATTACCGTTTACAAGGGCTGGATACCAAACCAACAACAACAAATACCAATCAACAACAAAGTATGTAGTATGCTTGGCATACTTAACCCCTGCGGTATCGACCTCGAAATAATAATGTTGACGATTAGCTCAAAAATATTCTGAATTTTTACACTAAAATGTATCACTAATCAATACTTATCGTTGAAGGAAATATACTTACTGGGTACATAGCATGCATCAGCAAAAATAAATAGTTTATACCTTTAGTAGAAGAGTATCATCATCTTTTTAGGTTTGGAGGAAACCTAGCGAGTTGTCAATCTAATGTAAAGCCGGTTTTCGCGCGAATCGACTTTGTTCTTTTGATTAAAACTAATTAGTTCCAAATGTTCCAATCGAAAGCTCATGCAAATAGTCGCTTCGCGCGAAATAATTCACTAGTAGTGGAAAACCGGCTTTACAGACAATTATATTCAACTTGAACAGATGCTTATTCAAAGCCGAGTTGCAACCTAATTAACATACCTTTATCAAAACGTCGCGATTCTCGTCGACCAATTTCGTTTCTTAATCGTCCTATACATCGTTTTCTCAGCCCTATTCAAAGGTCGCCGTCGAAAAAATCCACCTTTCCTAAACTGTTCCTAAGTATAATGCACGATCTATGGTTAACAAACATGTCGAAATTCAAGCAACAATAACTGCATCATGTAATTTATGCGATACGTGTCAGATCTGTGGGTGATCGTTTAGGGCAAAAATTGGTCTGATTGGCCACATGCGCACGCACAATAGGTGGAAACCACACCGGGTTAGTGGTCATCATTGTAAGCGATGGACGAACGAACTCTGTAATTCGTAGTGATAGACTGAACGACCAACGTGATGGACGTCTGTGCACATATATCTTCAAAGCTACAGTAGATTACCTAGAACTTCGCGTCTTTTCCGATCCTGAAATTGAAAGGCAATGGTTTTTACTAAACTCTAAAGCCAAATCACCTAACCTGGAGAGATTAATGTCATCATTCTTGACATTGTTTACCACCTCCCCAAACTAAGAATAAGTAGGCTTTATGTTAGTTTAACATTCATTCGTTCAATTATTCATTCATTTATTCATTCATTTGTGCATAAATAAATAGGATTCTTGAAAATTACCTGTACTTTTTCTAGAATGCATTCTATCAGCAGACGGTAATTAAAACCCAACACCATGGAGAGACTTCTCAAGGCATTTTTTAGAACAAAACATTTCACAACAGCAGAGGTTGATGAAACAAAGTTAAAGCGTTGCTTGTCAACATTTGATCTCACCGCCCTTGGCATTGGTTGCACATTGGGTGCGGGTGTTTATGTCGTCACTGGTGAAGTTGCAAAAAATCAGGCTGGTCCAGCTATCGTAATTTCTTTTGCAATAGCTGCCGTAGCATCTTTATTGGCAGGTTTGTAGCTTAACCCTTTTTCTCTCTCAATAAGTTACATTCATTTCGCTTTAAATTGATAGATCTATATAGACAGTTAGATACAATCTTTGCCAAAAACTATGGGACGGGTGCTGTAATTTCACAAAATTTGAAAGGCGTAGCGCCCCCCCGTTCCCCCAGTTCAATGTTGGGCCGACAAAAATCTCGGATGTCTGGTTGCGAGACGCCAAGATTGAAACAGGGGGTGGTGGAAAAAATGTATCACAAATGATATATTACAACCGAATACGGTATTATTGCTCATGTGAAAGGAGTCGGTCAACGCTCTGTCGGCGAAAGTCATGGGTTTTCTCAGGATTCTCCGGTTTCCTCCCGCAGGAAACACCGAAAGTTGACCAGGGTGGGTTAGGATAAACACAGTTAAGAGAGTAATATCACAATTATTGTAAAGATAAAATAGGCTACACGGCAAAAAACGCCGAGCCCGCTGTTCAACAGGATTGAACAATGTTTTGCTGCCCACGTAATTGTTCACACTTGTCAACAATATTGAACAGTATTGTTGAGCCTGAATCGGGTGTAACAATAGGGCCATTTATACGGAACAAAATAAGACGCGACTTACATAAGACGCGACTTAAGTAAGACGCGAGTTTGTGGTATAAAAGGTACAAAATTCTTATGTAAGACGCGTCTTGGATAAGACGCGTCTTACATAAGAACAGGACTTTTAGCTGTTCTTATTTAAGTCGCGTCTTAAATAAGAAATTTTAGACAAAAAATTTAACTACACATGCCAGAAACTTGAAACAACGTAAAATTATTAGCCTTGCATATTAAAACAAAAACAACCAAAACAACATTATAGCTATAGCAAATAAATAAGACCAAAGCCGTAAAGGAAGCGATAAAGAACCATTTATGCGATAACTCCACTTATTTAAGTCGCGTCTTATGTAAGTCGCGACTTATTTTGTCACGTATAAATGGCCCTATTATTGTTCAATATTGTTGACAACTGTGAACAATGTGGGCAGCAAAACATTGTTCAATCCTGTTTTCATCAATATTGCATCAACCTGAGCGTTTTACGCGTGTATAAGTGAGTAATTATTTTAGGTAAGCGTAATACTTGATGTAGAGCGCATTTGATCACATCCACACATAATTTTGCGCAAAAGAAATGTTAACAAACAATTATTTATTCAACATTTGTAGGACTTTGTTATGCAGAGTTCGGTGCCAGAGTCCCCAAAGCTGGTTCAGCCTATATCTACAGTTACGTCTCTATCGGGGAACTATGCGCTTTCGTCATAGGATGGAATATGCTTCTTGAGTATATAATGGGTGCCGCTGCTGTTGGCAAGGCATGGAGCGACTTTTTTAACTCTCTATGTCATGACTGCGTTAAAAACTTCTTTATTGAACACCTTGGCTCCTTAAAACTACATTGGTTGAGTGGATATCCTGATTTTTTGGCATTTACATTCATAATGTTCTTAACAATTGTCATAATTTGCGGAGCGGCTGAGTCTTCCGCGTTGAATTGGGTGTTTACAATACTGAATTTGTCTGTGATACTTTTTGCCACCGTTGCTGGCTTAGTTTTTGCCGAGGCGAAAAATTGGGATAATTTTGCACCGTACGGTTTTCATGGTATAATGTCCGGGGCTGCAACGTGCTTTTTTGCGTTCGTTGGTTTCGATGTAATTGCCACTTCGGGAGAGGAAGCCAAGAATCCACGAACAGCCATCCCTAGAGCCACTGTCGCCGCGCTTTGTAAGTTGAACGAAAATTTTCATTTAAATTGTATATTGTTTATTTATTATCTACAGCCTGTTCATCTATCATCTATAGCCTATTCATGATCATCTATCATCCATAGTCGATTTATCTATAATCTATTGTCGATTCATCTATCATCTGTAGTCTATTCATCTATCATCTATATAGTCTATTAATCTATCATCTATAGTGTATTCATCTATCATCTATAGTTTATTAATTCATCTATCATTTATAATACTTCCATATATCATCTATGCATGGACTATTTATCTATCATCTATAATCTTTTCCTCTATCATTTATAGTCTATTCATCTATCATTTATAGTCTGTTCATCTATATATAGTCTATTAATCTACCATCTATATAGTCTATTCATCTATCATTTATAGTCTATTAATCTATCATTTATAGTCTATTAATCTATCATCTATAGACTATTCATCTATCATCTATAGTCTATTAATCTATCATCTATAGACTATTCATCTATCATCATAGTCTATTCATCTATCATCTATATAGACTATTCATCTATCATCTATAGTCTATTCATCTATCATCTATAGTCTAATCTATAGTCTATTCGTCTATCATTTATACTACATTCGTCTATCTTCTATAGTCTGTTTACAGGTATCTATCATCTATAGTCTATTCATCTATTGTCTATTCATCTATTCATCTATGATCTGTATTATTATGTATTATCAGCTCATCTAATTATGTATTATCTTATTATTTTCAGTCATTGTATTCGTGGCTTACGAATCCATCTCCGTGGCACTAACTCTAATGATGCCATACAACAAGCTACCAGATCACTCGGCTCTTGCAACCGCATTTGATTACAGAGGATTTCCGACAGCAAAATATATCGTGGCCGTTGGTGCAATATGTGGCCTTAGTTCGAGCGCCTTGGACGGTATATTCCCTATACCTCGAATCTTATATGCTATGGCCAGTGACCGACTCATTTTCAGTTTCTTTGCGAAGATAAACGAACGAACAGGGACACCGGTTATCGCTTGTGCAGTGAGTGGTCTATTTACGGCCTTGCTCGCAATGTTCCTCGATTTATCGGCATTAGCAGAGATGCTCTCGATTGGCACTTTGTTATCGTATACCATAGTATCGATAAGTGTTATATTGTTAAGGTATAAACCAGGTTCGGTAATTGAGGATACTGGCGCCCAAATCAGTGATGGAACAGATGAACTAGGGTTGAATGAAGACGTAGAAATTTTCGAGGAATCCGAGAACCACTCCAAACCGTCTGACGATGCCATAGAGAGCGAGAAAACAACAGCAGCAGCAGCAACAACAACCGATCCTTTCTCTTCAAATAAGAACTCAAGCTCGCCTCCTGTCCTAAGTAGGGTTATCAAATGTATCTTAGGTCCTCGTCTGGATGGGCCGACCGAAGATAGTTTCTTGGTGGTTAAAATCGCCCTGGTCGTATTCATTTTAGATACAATCGGCCTACAGTGTTGTTTAGTTTGGGGAATGGATCGACTCACCTCCAAGGACCCTCTAGTAATTGTGATCTTTGTACTATGTCTTATGTGGATGTTACTGGCAGTTGATGTGATAGCAAGGCAGCCAGAGTCCAAGAATACGTTGACTTTTAAAGTTCCATTCCTGCCGTTTCTGCCATTGGCTGCGGTATTTATTAATATATTCTTGCTCCTAGAATTGCAAACTTTAACTTGGATACGATTTGCAGTTTGGATGGTAATAGGTAAGTCATTCAGCTCGATTTATTTTCATTGCACACTAGCGTTATTTGTTTATATACTGGTTAGTCTACAGGTCTGTAAGCACAAACACAAATCAAGATTGTATTGCGGTTTGCGAATCTCTCAAGGGTTTATTCAACACTTATTGCTACCAGGACAGTTAGAAGATTTTCACAGTAATATATCACAGCAAAAAATCATTTTCTTATTAAGAAAAAAATTCTTAATTTAAGAAATTATTTCTTAAAACGAGAAACGGATTTTCTTGATAAGAAAAAGATTCTTAAAATAAGAAATATTTCATTGGCAAGATATTTTTTCTTGAAATAAGAATAAAAAAATTTTAACATATCTTGGATGATATTTGTTTTCTTAAACCACGAATATATTTTCCTACAATTTTTTCATCTTCATATCAATCATTTTATTAAGAAAATATGATTTTCTTGTTTTAAGAAATACTTTCTTAAAACAAGAAATCAAATTCTTAACATAAGAATTATATTTGTTTTCTTAAAACAAGAATATGTTTTCTTACGATTTTTTCATCTTCTAAAAATAAGTTTTAGTTGAATTTTAAACGATTGTAATTTTTTGTGTCCATTACAACTAACTATTGGACCATTACGCGCGGGAAAAATAACCATTTTTGAGCCGGGAAAGTGGATATTTTTACCGCGCGTAATACAAATATATACAAAATTTGCGTGCTTCACAGGGTATATTTTCTTCATTTAGCAACCAATCTTTGCAGTTTTACTCATTCTAAGGCGCTCTTTCTAGCTGTGGTGTTGGATTGCGTTCTTCTTGCCTTGATCAAAATTTAGTCTATAACTGGAATCAACCCGTTGGGGCTACGCTCTGTCGTTGTTTTGGTGATAAAGTTATCAAACTAAACTAACTAAACTAACCACTTCATTAGGAAGTCAGTAACCGCCGCTAAGGCCACATAAAATAAATTCCTTGATTCTCATCCCCACTCTGTCTCTGAAAATATTCTGGTTAAATTTTCCTGGTTATTTTACAGTGTCTCACTTCTTACCATAACATGGAAAATATATGCCTTGATTCTCATCACCGCCCGATAGTGTTTTGAATCTTTTTTCAGGTAGTTCACACACAAACCACAGCAGCTTACAAACTCTTTTCATATTTTTAGGTATGGCAATCTATTTATCTTACGGAGTACGATATAGCACACAGAACGATGAAATTGTGGAAAATAATGATGCGAGTTACATGGAACTTATCAATTCAATAGAAGATTAACATTAAGACGCTACCTGAAATAAAAAGAGCGTTTGCACTCATTCCCCTGGGACCAACTCAAAAGCCATGGCGGCCATGTTGGTGTTCCAGACAAAAGAGTCTAATTAAAATTCTTTTGAATTGGAACACCATCATGGCGGCTGTGACGTCATGTGCAAACGCCTATAGTGAAAAGATGATAGTCATTAATTAATATATATTTTGGCTAAATAGTTAGTCTGACATGGATGTATGTGATTGATGCTGTGAAAGTGTTTATTTGTAAATAATATGGTTGTATTTGGTGGTATTTGAATGAGGATATGTTTTAAACCATCCCACTATATTTTTACTTGGTTCCATGGTAACCAAAGGCAGTGTCCTTTTAAGTTTTTCATTTTCCATAATACTGCTGTCCCTCCCCTCCCTGCGTCCTACTTTGTTATTTTACTTTGTCTACGCCAGTCGATTTTACTCGTCAAGGGGAGAATGCATTTAGTTTTATTTATAATTACGCAATCTGTTTTCTCTACCAGGCAAAGCAAGACAAAGTTTTGCTAATTTCTCATCAATTTGTCTTTGGGCAATGTCCATACAAGACTTTTCATCCATATAATAGTTTTGTTTGTGGAAACACCACGTAAATTTATTACTGATAAATTTATTAATTTACGTGGTGTTTCCACAAGCAAACTATTATATGTTTTAACGCCATGCAAACGTACAAATAACTTTTTATCCAGTTGTAAATATAGCTCACCACTGATCTTTTTCCACCCGCCCGCTTGCGCCTGCTCGTAGGTAACAACCGAGTGATATGATTGGTTCATCCTACAGGGGTTCTACATCCGGAAAAGAGCGGAATTTTATCAGCAGAAATTTATGGCGGTAGATTTTAAAATATTTTTATAAAAAATGGACTCCGAATTCACGATTCCTTTAACAAAAGACGATCTCCTGTGTCCGGCAGAAGGCTCTTATGTTGTCCAAGAGGTTTATTCTGTTCGTGGCTTGCCAGGAAAGATAAACGGTGAGAAAGCATAGCTAAATTTAGTGTGACATTTTCTTGTGTTTACATGCCGAAATATGGCTCGTATTTTGGCCAATGTTTATAGTGAATGGAGGTTTATATTTAGCACGATCTCTTGCAGATGCGGTTAATGTGCTTAACAGTGGACCGTACAATATTCTGCGAGAGTTTGATGTTTTCTATAGCATTGCAAAGTATGTATATATATATATATGAGTGCGTATAAATGTAACCTGATGATGGAGTAAACTCCGAAACGTTGTTACAATTTATTAAATTTTTTTTAAAAAAAGCCTTCTGGTCGTTACTAAAAAGAAAATTATATATATATACTTATACATGATCTGATTGATCGAAGTAGTTTTATTATCTTTTATACAGTATTCAGTATATAGACTAAATTTAAATTTGATCAAAGTGTGTATTTTAATATATTGTTTCTGTCAGCTATTAGACAGTATAAAGATAAGATCTGATCACACAGTGCTTTGGTTGATCAATGTCATGGACGGATTTTCAGATTTCGCTCGGGGGGGGGGGGTGCTGAAAATTTAGGAGGGGAGGGACAAGGTGCATAGTGCTGCAGACCAAGCTGCAGCAGGGGTCTGGGGGCACAGTGCAAATTTCTCTCATCAATCAACACACAATATGAGAAATAGACTGTGAGCAGTCCCTCGATCTTAAAATGAAAGAAGGACGTACTACAGACAACACGTCAAGAAATGAAATATGCCTGCTTTTTGCACTGCCCCTTTATAGTTCCAATATAATTATTTTGTAACTATTTATAGCACATATTGTATTGTTATAAAACAAGCCTTAAAATATCTTTTACATGGCCATCTGACAAAATGTCTGATGACTTCGAGTTTGGGTCGGACATATGTGTGATGATGTCTCATGACCTTCAGTTCAGTTTGGCTCCGAAATAAGTCTGAATGACACAAATTAATATCAGCACAATGTATTAATTATTAACAGTAAATGTTGTGAAGATGTTAAATAATTTGTGTCATTCGTACTTATTTCCAAGCCAATATTAACTTGCTTGCCAATAACTGTAGTAAACAACTCACAGTCAGATCCGGTGTTCCGTTGCCAGCAATATTGCAATATTGTCACACAATATTGCAATATTGATCGGCTGATTGCTATAGCAAATTGTAACCAACCGACGCAGACAAATTGAAATTTTTACGTGACTGTTGACAATTTGTCGTTGCCAAGCATCGATTGCAATTTGCTAGTGCAATCAGCCGATCAATATTGCAATATTTTGCCCGTTTTGCATTTCACTACTTTGCTCGCTACCCCGCGATTTACATCCGACAAAGGTACAGTTCGATCGGACACCAATACACTTGGACCGGACAAACAATAAACTTTGCTTTCCTCTCTACGTCAGACAATTTCACAAATGGGTTGGGCAATTATGTCTGTGACTGACCAATATTTTAAGGCATGTTATAAAAGTAAAATTCAAGTTTACATGCAGTGAAACGATGACGTTTACGTTTTACAAGCAAATATACATAGTATTACATTAAATTGTATTCGCTCGAAATAACATGATACTAAACGCTCTCAGGCAATATGAATAAAACTGCCACGAGATTGAATTAATATGACATAATTTGACGGTTGACTTTTAAATTTGAAAAACAACACATTTATTAAGTGAATTAACTTTCTCAAAAAAAGATCTGCCAATCAACCATAACAACCAATCAGAATTTTGCATTGTGTGGACAGCACACATTTTGTTTCTTGATGTGCTGTCTGCACTCTGCAGTCCCTCCTGTCCTTTTAAGGAGGGACTGCTCGCAGTCCATATGAGAAAACACGCAGGTCTGGTGTTATAAGCACACAGATGTCACAGATGCTTGGGGAAGGAGAAAGGAAACTAGAGACTTTCATCATTCTTCCTTCCCAAGGCCCACACCACGTCCTTGCCACCTGCACATGCCTAACTAAAACCGTCCTTTGCCACCTTTTGTGTCTTCTGCCCATGCTTTGTGATGTATAATCAGGCCTGTAGCTGAGGGGGGGCCTGGGGGGCATTGCGCCCCCCCCCCCCCACTCGGTGCGGCAGTGTCCCCCAGTGCCCCCCCAAATTATGTAAATTTTGTGGTTAATTTTGTGATGTTTCAAAAAATTTTGTTAGGTTTCGGAAAAATTTGGTCTCTCCAGAAAAAATTGGTTTGTCGGGAAAACATTTTTAACCCCTAAAATGGTACACTGACCGAAATTTTTTTGGCGACGGGGGGGGGGGGGTTGCCAAACTAAATTCCGGAAAAAAATTTTT
>CACRXK020011974.1:0-15667 GCA_902702795.2 Paramuricea clavata
TCTTTAACAGCTGCATACACTGCCTCTCTTTCGGAATTTATATCGTCTATTCCTAATTTGGCCTTAGATTGCGTAGCTGAAAGATGCGAACTAGCTGCAACTCTGATTAATTTCTTATCTTTTTCATTGGTAGCTAAACTGCATAAAAGTTTGAGTTCTTCCTTATTTATACTCTCGCATTTACTATCAGGCACTAAATTCTCCAATAACTCAATAAATTTGTCGTAGTTTGTTCCACTACTGTATCTTGTTACGTATAATTTAGTTTTGATAGGAAATATTACAACAGGCAATTGCATGAGTTGTTGAACAGCTTTGTCAGTCTTGTATTGTTGATTAAATCGTGTCTTATAGAGTAACGCGAGTGGACAAATTCCACCACTAATAATTTCTTTTGCAGCTTCAATTAGTGAATTACAATAACAATCCGATGAGTGTCTTTGTAAACCACAATGAATTTGTCGCGCTTCAACAAATTCCTCCAGCGTCATGTCCTTAATATGGGAAACATAAATTTTACCAAGTTTGTAGTTATCACTTAACTTAACATCACTGTATTTTTTATACTTCAAATAACACATATCTAATGGAGTTCTTTGTTTTTCATTTACCAAAGTAGGGTTAGAGCATCCTACTTTGGCCCGTTTCAAAAATTTTGTGGCTGTTCAGCAGTTTTGGCACATGAATTTTCT
The DNA here is from genome assembly GCA_902702795.2 of Paramuricea clavata. Lineage (NCBI taxonomy): Eukaryota > Metazoa > Cnidaria > Anthozoa > Malacalcyonacea > Plexauridae > Paramuricea > Paramuricea clavata. Next base: position 693 of record CACRXK020011974.1, read on the forward strand.
GGCACCTTGGTAGACTCTTCAACGATTTCACTGTAGGCTGCAATAATTGCCCCAACCTGTTTCTTCAAGCTGGAGGCGTCACGAGCATTATTGTCCAACTGGTTTTCTGGTTCCTCATTTGAGCCATCTTCTACTGTTATGACTTGATCATTTTTTGGAATCAACTCGCTATCCGACAATACAACGGTATCACCACCACTACTCTCTCCACTTTTTTCACTGCTATGTGACTTGCTGCTTTCACTCCAAGATAGTTGCCTTTGATTCTGTGAATCGGAATTACCTTTTCTGAGGCTGTGAGAACTCTTTTTCTTTTTGTAATTTCTGGACTTTTCTCTTGCTTCCTGTAAAGCTCTCAACTCCTTCTCTAACTTCCGTTTTTCGCTCATTTTCTCCATTATAGATGCATTGACATCTGCAGCTTGCTGGAACTTATTTACATTGGCATACTGTTCTTTTTGCTTTAGTAGCAGCTGAATGGTCTCCGAAACAGATTTTACAGATTCTGATAGTTCGTCAATACGTTCTTCTCGTGCAGTGGTGGAAATATACTTCCTCTTGGTACTTACTGTCGAGGATTCAGAACTGCAGTTGCCAAACACTTTTGATCTTGAGGAACGCTTAGCATATGAATACCCCATCTCGTGAACCCTTTTTTTAGCAAGCTCAAATAACTCTCCCTTTTTCTGTAAAAGCTTAACATCTTCTTTGGCAAGTTGCATGCTAGCATCGTTCACCTTCTTCATGTAGCTTGTTGGATTGGGACACTTGAAAATGGTGCTTTCTTCAGCTAACTTGGAAAGCTCAATTTTTACATTTGCTGTTGGAGATTCTTTATGAACAGCCTTAGGAAAGAAACAACAACTAAGAAGTTTGATCTGGATATCTGTTCGTTTTACAAAACTGTGAAACACATGTGTGCACGATTTAGATCACATGAAAATCCCCTGTCATGGGATTCATACATGTAAGATTTGTTGTTGAAGTGAAACTATTCTATGTGAAACGACCCATACAAGAAGTAATATACTAGGATTTTATTAAACTTTCATGTATGTCAATCTTTGAATTATTTCATTTCATGTGTTTCGCTATGTAGTACAGAGCATGGTAACAATGGTATCTCATTAATTTTATTCGTATTCAAAAGTGCCTTTTTTACTGTATCAGTGTCCTCCACAACTTTTCGACCACTTCTGTGGCCTCTGATTACACTAAAATTAAAGTGAAGGTTATAAATTATACCTCTATTTCACCCCCAAGCTGCAAACTGTTGTTTGATACTATAAGAGTTCGTTGGCCAGTCCTTGTTGAAGACTTTGATTCACATGATAAAACTTCGTTGACCTTGTCCAATTTTTGACCTACAGCTGGTTGGAAAAAAGTTTTCTATATGTAACGTATAGGCAAGTTCCTAACTTCCTATATATAGACCTGGATGGTACATTCATGTACTGGTACATCAATTACTACATGCACATACAAGTCTATAGCAAGTTAAAAAATAGGTACGCAGTGCGTACATGTTGCATGCCATCTGAAACTTTAATATGATGCGCTATAGCGCTTATAACCTTTGGTACAACTTAAAATATTGATTCAATAAGTTTAAAATCAATATATTTATTGAAAAATAGCTATTATGTCAAAATAAGAAAACTTAAGATTCTTTCGCGAATTAGCCTACGGTGTAGACCCCAGCAGAAACACACGAATAGGCAATATTTTTTTATAAGCCATCGTTAATAGTTAGTTGCAAGTGACGGTAATAATAACATTATTAAGGTCAAGGTTATATCAAAAGTGATTAACTGTTAGATTTCCTTTACAAATTTATAGCTAAGTAACGTTAATTCCTTTAGATTTAGCTTTATTGTAACTTTTTAAAGGTGAATTACTATAATCGATTGAAAATTATTATTAGTCATTTTGACGTTTGAGCGATTGAAATGAGTTAATTTACACTATATTGAATCTTATGCATACTTCACAATGGTTGCTATTTCATTGTATTACATTTCAATAGTATGTATAAATACTATTTATAATTCAAATTTTGTTTGATATTTATATTTCATGTTATTTACAAAATGTGCAGTACAGTAGTTTTGAAGTTTTGAAAAACTATATGGGCACAATGGCTCCGTTTCAGTTTGAGTATATAAAAATCGAGTATTTCGATATTAAATCCTGATAATTGATAAATAATCAGTGCGAGCACAACGGCTCCAAAATCACAACAAATAACAGAATATAAGGTAAGTTAAAAACTGTAAAGCATTTCATTGGTAAGGAGGAAATACTTTGGTTTATAATCTGAAGAAATAGCCAGTGATTGTCTACACCATAGACGGCAAAAATCTAAAGTTAAAAAAAATCTTCACAGGAAGATGCCCTCGAAACCTCCTCGGTGAGGTACCTTCGGCACCGCATAGCCGTTTACTTCTTTCGAAAAGCCTCCTACTCCAAATTCTATTGGGAACCCTGCATGCTGTCATTTTTCGGCCATTGCAAACGCCTGAGCAGGCATCTTGTTATAATAATAAAAAGTTTTATATTTAAAGAGGGTAACATTCTTAATATCATAGTAAATCATTATACACTGATAACTTCATCATGCTTTCATATACCTTGATGGAACTGCTCCCATTTTTCTCCTGGTCGAAGGAGAATGAGCGTTGTATTTGATTCAACAAAAAGAAAATATTCTTCATCAACTTCTGTCCCATCTGATTCCAACACCAGTGTGTATATGGCTGTGTTTTCACCTGAAAACCCCAGTTTTACAGCCCCTGAAATAGAAGGACCGATCTTTAATATATGGCAACTGAATTATGCACAACATTATCAAATACAAGAAATCTACAATAAAAATTTTGACCTTGAAAATGGTCCAAAATATATATATTTGCATGCACTGTACTGTATATTGCTTGAGTGAATATATTGTATTGGGTCGTTCCAGAAAAGATCCACACTCCCCCCACGGAGGAAATTTCTGATAATAGTAAATGTATTAGGACATCCGAAGGGGGTAGGGGGGGTTAACTCCCTATTTCCTTTGTGGGGGTGGTATGGATGTTTTCTGGAATGACCCATTCTCCCTTCTATTATAAATATGATTAAAATCACATAATACAGCAACAGTTACACATTTTTCCAAGTATGAAACAACAGCCTAATAATACTGTTGTCCACTAATCCAATGGATCACATCTGTCATGAGTGAAGAGGAGGATCAGAAATTATATAGACAGAATATTAAATCTGACCAGTGAACATGCCTTGACAATAAAACCTGAAATAGGCACAAGGCGTGTCTTTACTTCTCTTCCACTTACAGTGCAAGTTTGTATTAAACAAATACAGTATGTGCTGATTTTAATAGGGCATACATGTTTTATTTTTTATGAATAAAATTTTTCACATTTTAAATTTATTTATGGTGTTTTATATTATAAATAAACTCAGTGCATAGATACTGTAACTGGAATAATTAAATATTTGAGAGCAAATATAAATGCAAAATATATAACAATACAATCATTGACCATGTGCAAAATATTTTACCTTTCCCAACAATTTCCTTTACTGATCTGGCCACCATGGACACTTTTTTCTCCCGTTTGGCATTCCAAACTTTAAATGGTTTTGGCTTTTAATATAAAGTAGCATACAAACAATTAAAAATTATCATACAAACGTGATCACAATGGCACTCAAGTGTTCTGTATTTATTTATTCAAATTTTAGCAAGACCACTACAAAATATCATGAATAATACATTTGTTGATGAGGGGCGTTCAAGCGGAAAGTAAATCCATATGGATTGGAGTTTGATGCTCAATAGTAATACAGTAAAACTACGGATTTAAAATAAAAAAATTAAAAATCCTCACCTTGTTTTCCGACGACATCTTGGCGATCGATATTTTTCTTTGTGAGCCTGCGATTTTGAGTTCGCACCATTACTGTGCACTTCATTTATACAATTCAAATTGCCAAGTCAAAGTCCCCTACTTCCCCGCCCCCCGTCGTCCTATTATTGCAAAGTTTGTAATTTCCCCGGGGTTCACGGGCAGAATACACGGATAAAATACCAAATTCCCCCCCATATCCCCCCGGTTGTCCCGGGGGTGTACCCCCCGGGCAGGCCGTTGATATGTGCATAATTCAGACACAATAGCGTGCTGAAGTTCGATTACGTTGTTTTGACACACCCTGTATAAAATCAACATTCACTCTGGAAAGTATATTTATAGCATAATTACTACGTTATCAGATTTGATTGACAGGCGTATCAATTTCAACCAATGGGAATTTTGCGTTGTGGGAGCAACACGGATTTAATTTCTTGATGTGTTGTCTGCAGTCCCTCCTTTCCTTTCGCATGACTGGAAATCTAAACCTGCAGAAAGGAGGGACTGCTCGCAGTCTATGTTCCTTATATTCCTTGTATTTTTAGTCCCTTAGGCTTTGTCCCAGCAACTATTGGTTTGCTCTTTGGTTTTTCTGATAAATGTCAATGATGACAAACTAGGGACACTACGAACAGCCAACAAATCAGCTGAAACAAAACAACAGACAATTTAAAACCTAGGCTTTATTTGCACAGCCCTTGTAATCCCTTTTTGCCTTTTTTGCCTCAGCAAAAATCTGGATTTTTTGCCAAGGCAAGTTGAACATTCTCAACACACCTTGGCATTTACTTCAGCAATTGCCAAGTCAATAACAAGGACTGTTGGATACTGCTAAATGATAATAGGAATACATATACTATATGCAAATATGTGATACTAAATTTCAAGGAGGCTATTTAATACAGGGGCTTGGCTTTTGCCCTGAGCACCCACTGTAACCTGTAAATAATAAAGTCAGTAAATAATAATAATACTTACACAGTGAGATTAATTGAAACTAAGTGCACCAAGTTTCATTGAACTTTATTAAATACTCACCAAGATATCATAGTTTCTTGTTATTGCCATTATCTCAAGTCATACCTGTGACATTACAACTCAAAATATAGAAAGTGCGATAACTTGAGATTGAGATGAGATATGACGAAACTGTAAACGTCATTCTTCATCACTCCAGCAGTACTTTTTAGAAAAACAATAAAAAATGAGGTATTCTTATAGTAGGATAATACGAGACACACTCTTTGAGTGATTATAACAATACTAAATTTAATATCCATGGAATGCTAGCTATATACAAGTGACGTCACATAAGTAATGACGTCAGGTTATTACACCCCCCTCCCTTGGGGAATTAGCCATTTCTGAAAAGAAAATGTCCCCAAGAACTGTATTAAAGCCCCACCCCTGGGCAAAAAATCGAGTCTTTTCCCCCACCCCCAGGCAATAAGTATAGGTTATTTTGAGGCAACGAGGGGATATGTGATTTATTCACCGAGGCGCACAGCGCCGAGGTGAATAAACACATATCCCCGAGGTGCCTCAAAATAACGTACTTATTTTTCACACTGCGAGGTCACGTTAATGAGTCAGAAAAGAAATAATTCTTAATGCCATATTGCCTTCGCAATGTTGTTTTTTCTCATTTTTTGTGCTGCAAAGACATTGCAGGTGAATATTAGAGGGGATTATTAATTGCAGGTGAATATTAAAGGGGATTATTAAACGGAAATTGGTTAGAGGGGAATATTGAATATATTCCTCGACAAGAACAAAGGAAACCGAGCCGGGTGAAAAATAATAGTGACTGTTTAGTACACATTGATTTGCACGTTATAATTCTATGCCTGTGGACAATATAAATGCAAAGTACAAAAAAGAAGTTCTATGACAAGGATAAATATGCTTTTATATTAACACAACACTGTCCAGACACACCGGAGACAATTCGACAATGTGATGCAATCTTTTGATTTTCACTGACCAATAACTTTGATTGCGTCTGTCTGGTGTGTGTGCACCTTAGCCAGGTTTCGTATGTCGCTAATGGTCCGCGATGCACTCATAAATATTTTTTTTATAGTGATCATTGTGCTTTGAAAGAGGAAAACTATTTCATGTAGACAAAGTATTTTACTCATCAATGATCAAAGACAATGGTACTGACAGACCGTCCCAAAGAATGAGTATTAAGCCAATTGCCATGATGGAAAATGTCTAAGTCCTCATACCCAGGCTGAAACATTTCTGCAATAGCCCCACCTCTGGGATTAGGAAAGCTGCAAAGACCGGGGGGAGGGCACTGCTGGAATTGACTGATACACGAGTTATACTTGGCCAATAATGGAGCAATTCAAGTTTAATCCTTCACCCTTTGAATCATCCTAATGCCGGCCGGCATCCTATGCAGCTTTAGGCAAGGACAGCTGGACAGGGATGCACTGGCTACGACCAGAAAGTAGAGATTTATTCATACATCACACATTTCTGAATGTGTAAAAGAGTAATGTCATATATGATGGTCAGGTGGCACATTATAATAGCCCACTCAGTTAAACCACTTTGCCTTTCGTAACTCTTTTGTGATATCCTTTTCTAGGCACATTGATGGCAACAACAAAGTGATCCGGTGGATATTTGTCCTTCATGGTGGCATTGATGGTTATTCACGATGTATTGTCTTTTTAGCCTGTTCATGCAACAACAGAAGTCAAACTGTGTTCAATCTATTCCTCAAGTCTATGGACACTTCCAATGCCCACTTAGAATCCGGGCTGACCATGGAACAGAAAATGTTACTGTTGCTAGGTTGATGCTTAACCACTATGGTGTTGCTTCGAAACCATTCTTGACAGGTCTTTCAATGCACAATCAAAGAATCGAGAGGCTGTGGAAAGATGTCAATACCTATATTACCACTTATTTTCGTAATTTTTTTTATTACTTGGAATCACTTGATCTGTTAGATCCTTTAAATGAAATTCACCTTTCTGCCTTGCACTATGTTTTTGACAAAGTACAAAAAAAGAAGTTCTACGACAAGGATAAATATGCTTTTATATTAACACAACACTGTCCAGACACACTGGAGACTTTTTTTTATTACTTGGAATCACTTGATCTGTTAGATCCTTTAAATGAAATTCACCTTTTTGCCTTGCACTATGTTTTTGAACCCCGGATTAACAAAGCAATATTAATTTTCATGTCGCAGTGGAATAACCATCCACTGTCAACTGAAAGCAACTTAAGTCCTTATCAAGTATGGGTTCAAGGTTTCTATGAGTTTGCTAACTCCAATCGTCGTACTGTCAGAGATCTGGTCAATCCAAACACATTAGACAATAATACATATGGAGTTGATGATGAAGGTCCACTGCCTGAAGTCCAGACAGAAAATAATGTTGTGGTTCCAAAATCTGATATTGCACTTACAAGAGAACAATGGGCTTCGCTGCAAACATTAGTAAACCCATTGGATGAAGATAATGAACATGGCAAGTTGCTTTATTTAAATGTTTGTGGAATAATTGATATTTATGTCAATCAAAATTTAAGTCATGAATGAAAGATATAGCCATGAACGAACTTGACCTCAATTGCTCCTGGAAGACCAAGTGGGGGGTAGCTGGAATGGCCTGGTGATAAATCTCATCAGAACTCTCAACCTCAAATTGTGCTCTTCTATTCCTAAAATATACACATAGTGTGGTGTTAGTAAGCAATTTAATAAAGCAACCTAGCCTATCTTGTACATACATTTAACAATTATTCGCCGAAGTGATTATCAGGGAATATTCACCGCAACGAAGTCGAGGTGAATATTCCGCGATAATCACTGAGCCTCAGGCGAACAATTGTTTTAGTATTTTTACACAAGTCTTTTGTGTCTTTTTCGGGACTGAATTTATTTTAATTTGGCTTATTTATTTTCAGTAACTTCCACAAAGCGGCTAGCCACCACTTTGCAAATTTCGGTTTTGTTATATTCACCTGTAGGTGAATTTTAATACGTCAAATTTGACCAATCAACTTGTAGGATTTGTTATATTCACTTGTGCAAAAATACTAAAATTATATATAGACTTGCATAAAACATAATTAATATAATTCTATACTGAGTTTCTGGAAGTAATAAATCTGATGGCTGCTAAGCCAGGAGGGCATTATTTGTTTGTTTTTTTTTACATAGACCAGTCATAGTGACTAGTTTTAGTGAGTGGGATCAAAACTATATTTTGTGAAAATTATTATATTTTTAAAATTGTTATTGGTTGTGAATACAAAGTTTGATGGCAGGTTATGAAAAGAAACAGTATATTGTATGTTTCCTAAATATTTTTTATATACTTGCCAATGTGGTAGAGATACTCAACAAGATCACAAAAGTGCTTGAAAGTTGTTTCCTCTGCCATTTTCTCCACTTGTTTCTCACTATAGATAACTTGTAATTCCTCCAAAAATTCTTCTGATGTAACTGTAAACAAATCATTATGGACAAATACTGGTTTAAAAAGTTCTTGATCATCACTAGACTTTCCAAAGTCCTTTGCAGACCCTTCTATGATGCGCTTCACTTCCGCTGTGGAAAGGAATTTTGTCACTTGCAGTGCGCCAAATATCACCAGTGGAAATATCCACCGGTGACGTCATTGTTTACATTGAAGGGCGAAGCGGTTTACATTATTGGTCATTATCGAAGGAGTCTAAAATTAATATTATATTCTCAGGCTTTTGTTGAACAAATGTGTATTATTGAAGCAAATGGAGTAAGCAATGTAAATACAATTTTGTAAAACACAAAAACCATGTGAAAATACACAAACAAACATTACATTTAGTATAAAGTACAGGGTGCAGAATTAAACTTTAATACTATCACCGAAGATGCATCTGATGATTCTAAACTCACTATAGCTTCGGGTTTAGTTTGGGTTTCTTGATCTCGATTACTGATTATTACAAATTCGTTTGTTGAGAAAACAACACATATTTTTACTGGATTTTTAACTCTAGGGACGTCTTCTTGTTGATGACAATCTGCTTCTCGGTTACAGTTGTCTGATTCTTTCCAATTAGATTAACTTCTCGTCTTCTACTACGTTAAATCGCTAGCGAACTGAGTCAACTTTCTATAGTAAGTCTAATAAATTACTATTCTTGTCGACACAATTACGGCAAACATTGTTGGACAAACAACTGTCCAGATTCAATAAGTTTTACATGCACTTGTTCTTGTTGATACATTGAACAGCTTTCGGCCCTTACTTGGGTCAGTTATTTCGTTTCCACACTCGGTGCAAAGTCCAGGGGCGGCGGAACGGATTTCAGTTTGGGGGGGCTAAATTTTCCGTGACCCCCACCCCCCACCCCCGTTGCCAAAAAAATTTCGGTCAGTGTACCATTTTAGGGGTGGAAAAATTTTTCCAGACATATACAAGAAAAGGGATGAAAAAAATTTTTCCGGACCTATAACAAAAAATTTTAACAAAATATCCCAAATTTTTCCCATTATACCTAAATTTTCAAAAAATAACCTACATTTTTCCTTAATTATCAAAATTTTTCCAGAGAAAACAAAATTTTCTGGGGGGGGGGCCCACTTTTACTTCTGGGGGGGCTTTAGCCCCCCTGTTCCGCCGCCACTGGTGCAAACTGTTTCAATCGAGGAGAAAGAAATATCCAATTATTGAGAATGTTTTTGTGTTTTTGTAGACCCATTGTCGGCACAGTGAAGTAATTGTATGAAATGTACACACCCTATTTATGTCAACATTATTCACGCCAAAATTTTTAATGCAATTTAATTTCCTGCATGCAACACAAGTTGACCACTTGCGACTTCGTCGCTCGGGTCGCACACTTCCTCCCCCGCGACCTTCCTCCCCCATGGTCAACTTCTGGCAAGTCTAGATCATCGCCAGAAATTGCGGACATTTGGAATGCAGCATCGTCCTCACCCCCCAGGCCCCATGTTCACTTTGATATTCAATTTTTATCAGGAATGCAGATGCACTGTTATTTTTGGGGTGTTATTTTAACACCAAAAAGAGGGATTACGACGTTTAGTCTAAAATAATCCTTTTGGGGGGTTACAAATAACACCAATTAGGGTGTTAAAATTTAACCCCAGTTTTGGAGTTAAAATAACACTCATTGGGAGTTAAATAAATCTAACTCCATTTCAGGGGTTAAAAAAATTATTTCTTCGAATGTCAGAAACTTACATTGCGAAATGGTCCATTTATATCTTTATGCTATCGTCTTTTAAGAAACATTTCCTTCGAGGATCAATATATTAAAATATCGATGTGTTGGTTGCATAGCAACTGGCAACTGCGAAGGAATTACAGTACAACCATGTTATTGTAGCACGCTATCCATAAATGCACATGCACATACACAGAAGTATACAACTTACTATTAAAGTCAATGAATCACATACATGGATACAATCAAAGTTTGCTTGATATTTTTGTTTCATTTGCAATAAAAATATATCGAAATTGTCATATAAAGTCTTGTGTTCTGAGATATATCATTGCTTTCTGAAAGACTAAAACAAGTTACGAGTTGACAAACGATGAAAATACCTGCACAACAACTATAGTCCTCGGAATATTGTGAATATAGTATACAAGGTATTAATATTATAACCAGTTTATATTTTAACTTTAATGAAATTTAACGTTGAAAATATCTATCAAAACATTATCAAATTAGTTCCAAATTGTTAGACAGAGTGAAATATAGTAAGTGCTCAATATAGGAAATTCCAACAAGAATACAAGTTGTTGGCAATGCTGTGTTGTTATTTTGCATGCCATCTAACAATGGATAATTTGATAAAACAAGATTTTGCTTATATTAAGATAACCAGGAGCCGGTTGTTTCAAAGCCATTTAGCTTAAATGGTGGATAAGCAAAAATTTCAAAACATTCCTATTCATTTTGTAAAAAATTGAACTTCAATTTTATCAACTAAATGTGTAGTTCAATGCATGGTTGTTATGTTTGGACAGAAAATATTAGTTTGATTGTAGTCTATAGTTCATAGATTTGTTTGATAGTTTAAGCTAAACGTCCTTGATACAACCAGCCCTGGGCTTTCAACTTTTACACAGAATAAAAATTATGTACCGGTACATACAAAATTATTGTGAAAATGTTAGAACAACATAGATTGACTAGTAAAGAACAGTACTAGAACACACTTGTTTTACATATCGTCCATTTCTTTTAAAATTTTATTTATACTGACCCTTTTTTTAGCATCCTCGCTGTTATCCAACAATGTCGCCTCAATGAAGGCAAAGAAATTTCTCCCTTTCGTCGTCGGATAACTTATATTGAATGCATAATACAATGCAATCAGGATTACCAACCCATTAATTAGGTTGGTATTAGGAATCTCGGTGATTGTTTCCCCTTCAGCTGCCAAATATAAGGGTGTTATTGACCCATATTCACCAGCACCAACCAGCATCGGAGAAACAGAATTGCCAATGGCATCATCAATTAATTCATTATCCTATGTCAAAGGTAGGAAAGATAATTTACCAAAAAGGTCATTCCTTTGAAATATACAAACACCTGGTTTTGGTATAAATATGACAATTAGGTAATCATTTGATATACTGTTACAGTAGAGAATTGAGAAATCACTTTAAATGAGCCTTTTGATGCCTACCGGTAACTGTTTCTTTCTTAGAGCTCTATTTAGATTTTTTTTCTTTTATAATACAGATCAAAAGAATGGATGAAATACTGGTAAAAGCCATACCGAGCAGATTTTAATGACTGATCCTTCACTAGTCATTTTTTCTTTCAAGAGGGCTTGCAACAGGATCACAAAGCCATCCTCTTCAATTTCTGCAGAGAAGGTAAAAAATAAACAAAATTAGACCATTTTGAATAATATGACTTATATGAAGAAGCAATGTACAAAGTGCTGGTTGTACTATGCAGAATGGCAACATTATTATATGATGTAATATTTTTGGTGGATTTCTTATTCTGAGATCATACTGTAATAGAACATAATATGCATTGTGAAGTTTCATTGCTGTGAATACACACAACTACCAGAATGCTTTGTTAAAAAAATTCTAATATAAAACATAGCAAGCACACTTGCAAAGCTCTCTTTGCTAGTTGTTGCCATGAATTGCAAAGACATGTCATTATGCATGAAGACTGCATTTCAGAACTTAAGCCTGGTCTCCATATAGTCATAAAATTCTGTTGTGATTCGTAACATGTTCATGACAGTCCTGACTGTCCTAGAGTAAGGTTTGCATCTCCGCAAAAGGTTACGACATTTAAATGTTGGTTATTAATTATTTCATTATACATTTCTTATTCTCTTGTAATGATTAAGTATCTGTTTGTCAACATATTTTTCAAGTATGAAGAATACAGGTCTAAGGATTTAGATTTTTTCATAAAAAGTAACTGGAAGGTAGCCTTTAAATATCTGGATCCTTCTATATATATTTTACTTAATTAAAAAAATATGTTAACAAACAGATACTAAATAATTCAGGGCTTGAAACGTTGTACATTTTTTCATGTAATTGTTTAATAACGAACATTTAGATCAGTTTACATTTTTTAGACCCTGTTCATATGATCCAGGTGGCCGGGACATATCACTAACCAAGGAGCTGTTTGTTAGTTGTTTTTTCTATAAAAATTGACATTGCGTTCATATAACAAAGCAAGCTGGCTTGCGCTTGCAGAGATCTGGTACGAATCTTGGTAACCGGCCTCATATAAACAGGCCCTATAAACAAATATTTGTAAATTTTGGAAGGTAATTACCAGACTTCTTCTCTTGCTCCATCCTGATGCTGTGATTCATGTCATCTATAATTGATGACAGTCTTGGGGAAGTCTTCTTTTTTTCATGGCAAAGGCTAATGACTTTGGTAAGAATCTTTGATTTGTAGGCTGCTGCCATTTTCCTGCAAATCAAAGATTCTTGTACCCTCTCAAATTCTGCTTTAAAGTGCCACTAACGCCCTAATTTTTTTTTTCATATAATAAATAACCGCTATTTATGGAGTACAAAACTGGAAACATTTTTTTTAATCGGTTGAATTCTCGCAATTCTATGGCTTCTCAAAGTTTGCACACATTTGTTCCACAACCAAGTTTTGGGAGACTGGTGAGAGAGGAATGTGTGACGTCAATTGGTGAACTCATGCGAAGCCTCCTTGTAAACACTATACATTTACCATTACAAAGAAGCTTTAATTTCGAAGAATAATTCGCGGTTTTTTATATCTTTTTGCAATGTCTTCGACGGAGGCATCTTCCGAGGCTTCTTTGTTCGCATCAGGGAACGATTATTTATCAGAATATGACAAAATGTAGGGATAGAAGGCTTAGAAGCCGATATATCTGGTTTCAGGCGATGATGATGCCTTTATATCATGCCTATGCAGCTATGCTTGGGTTGATGATCCCGTCGCTGATGAGGAGTGGACATGAGGGCGAACGAGATCATTAAAGACGAGATATTGAAGCGTTAACTTTGCATGAAACTGCAAAACTTTATGAGTGGTAAGTTGCAAATTTTGCTTATACTATGCTAAACTATGCTAAACTATACTATACTATACTATACTATACTATACTATACTATTTTAATAAACATATTTACGTTAAAGATTATTTTATGGCATGGCAAGGCCACTCATGTTGTCAATATTACATAATTTATATTAGGTGCAAATGTGAAAATTGTAGCCTGGAGTTTTTGAGTAATTGGCAAGAATGCAAATATATTGCTGTTGTGAGCTGGAATGTTGCTATTTAACCATTTAATAATAAGCTGCTATGCACCCTACCTACAAATCTCTCTAACACCAGGCAATTTTATTTGACAAAGGAACATGCGGAACTATATGTTCATGGACTTTCCCTAATCAGCAGTATCAGGCAGAGTAAAATTACAGAACACCATTTGTTTCATATTTCACTTAGATAATGATAGACCATTGAGAGGAATGTTGGAAGCTGCACTGTGTCTCAATAGTGTGCTCATATTTATCTTACTCTGTCTAAAAAACCAGATAATGTTACTAAACATTAATGGGAGAGTTACCTATATTGAAACTCAATAGACCTTACCGTTTATTTACTTTTGACCCATTGGCCTCGTTTTCATGTGATATTAAAACTCATGTTTTGTGTATAAGAGAGTAAAGAATAAGCTTAATTGTGATTGGACTTAAGATCAATGAGAGACAAACTTGTGCAGGAAACATGAATATTTAAATTTCATGTGCGCCTGCCATGCTAAAATAGGCAAACATGGAAACAAGGCCATTTGGTCAATAGTGAATAAATGGTAAGGTCTATTGTTTCCAAAATTTGTGTAAAAATGTAAAGACTAAACAGACTGTTCAACGTATAGAGCTTTATCCTCTTTCAGGGATATATTTATGGGGGTACACACTGTTCCATGACCAGTGTCTCCAATAAGCATCAACATCTCAAAAATGAATGTTGGTGTAACCAAAATCAGGAACTATATGTATGTATAGTTTCTATATATAGCTATTATAGTTTGGGTTGTTCTTTGTAATATAAAATACTATTTTATTGAAATAGTTTTTGCATTTGTCTGCATACGATTACTTATGATAAAGTTGTTCATTTCTTCTAGGTTTTTACATAGTGTGGCATACAGAAAGTTTACAAGGATGGTGTATGGTGTAATTGGAAAAACAAGAATCCCACTGCTGCATGTGCATACCATGCAATAAGGAAGACATTCCCTCTCACAAAAGATGAATCATTTACCAGATTCGAAATGGAGAAGGATAAATTATTTGAATAAATTAATGACTAAGCTAACATACAGTAAAACCCATCGTATAAGAACCTACCGTAGATGTTTACAAAATAACAGTGTTTCCATTACGTTATAAAGAGCTTATTTTCTTTAATTGATGTTTAAATTTTTGCTTCTTCGATAAAATAAGAAGCTGTTTTGGAATTCTAGTCTAACTGGTTCTTTTGTACCTAATGAAACCTATATGGAAC